>PNEQ01014125.1:17148-31534 GCA_003012365.1 Medauroidea extradentata
TTTTTTTTTTTTTTTTCGTTTGTACCAGATATTGTTTCTTATTTTAGGCACAAAATGTGACTAAATTTGTATCTAATGAATTTTTTTATCTCTCATATTTTTCGCGTAATGGCTTGTTAAAGTCAAAATTTGCATGTTTCTGTTTTAAGGACTACACTGAAACCAACTGACATACCAAACTGAAAAAAATCACAGTGGATAAAGACATCACAGTCTACAATGTCACGTACATAAATACAAAGAATAAAATTATTTTGTATGTAAACAAGAATGCTGAAATTTAAAGTAAAAATTTTAAAAATTGAAAATTTTTTTAATACAAAAAAAATATTTTGTGGTTTAACATAGCTGAATTTGTAGCATACAACATGGTTTTTCACTGAGAACAATTTTTCAGTTTGGTAAGTTAGTTGGTTTTAGTGTCATCCTTAAAACGGAAACATGTACATTTTGGCTTTCACGAGCCATTACGCAAAAACTGTGCGAGATAAAAATTGTTTCTAAGAACCAAATTTAGTCACATTTTGTGTCTAAAAGATGAAGAAATAACTGGCACAAATATAAAAATAAAATACGGTGATCAAAATTGCGATAGATTGTGCCCTTTATATCACCGGCCCATCATAGTTCTAATGGGGTATAAGGACTTGGTTTGGCTTGTAACTCTGGAACACGTCATTGTTATTCATGTTGTACCACAGAACATTGTCCAGGTGCAAAAGTTTTATAAAAAACGTAGTCTTGTCGGAAAGGACTAGAGTAAACCATTTTCGAGAAAAATGCGTGTCAAATTTTGCCATTTAAAACGCAAAAAAATGAATCGCCTGAAACATATGCAGGCATTGCGACTGTCTTGCTAGGCGGGTAACCAAACAAATAGGCGTGTCACAATGATGTGATTTCAATAACTTTTTTTAATCGAAGAATTGTAACTCAGATGGTTTAAAAGTAGGTTATGTAGCACGGTAATTGGTTGCATTCTGTGGTATTAAAATAAAACGCAGGAATATATATATATATATATATTGCAATGTGCACTACTTTTACAAAGTCCCAATTCCAGTTAACCCCACAGACAGTTGAACCTGTATCGCTATGGTCACAATATTACACAAAAAAACAGACATCCCAATACTGGTGTATGTAATGTTATAAGTGATGTTACAAAATGTGTAACTTGGTATGCAAACAGTGAAAACTGCCCGGAGGAAATCTGCGGATAAATACCCCCCAAATGAGACGATTGCCAAACGCGCAAACATTCGTTGCAGTTAATCGTCGCTTGCGTGAGACTGGTAGTTCACGCATAATTAGAGACACTGGTAAATCGCGAGAAAAGTTGATAGTATGCTGGACTCCAAAGAGCTATGTAAAGCACTGAAGGTTTTGCACCTATATTGGCTATAGTTTATATGAAGCATTGTGTCCCTCTTCAACAGACCCATTTATAACTGTACGGTTTTAACACAGAACATGTGTGATTCGACAGAAAACTGTTCACATGTGTCAGCGATTGAGATACTACAGTTTATTGGAGACTAAGTTAAATATTTTCGCGATTTTCCAGCGTCTCTACGCATAATATCAAGGCACGTCGCCGGTGGCCGCCGGCTGGCTATTGAAGACGACGTTCTGGATTGCGTGGTTTAAAATCCACGCATCAGTAGCCTACAAGGCAAGTTTATGCAAGACTAAATGCATCGCAGTCTAGAGTATGTCGCATACTACAACGAACGAAACTACACGCCTTTCACTTTCAGCCTGTACAATCACTTCAGCTACCTGATCACCCGGCTCGGTTGCCGTGCTGTCAGTGGTTCCTATGTCAGTTAGCAGAAAACCCATACTTTTGTTGTACAGTTATGTTCACAGATGAAGCAGTGCTCAACAGAACTGGCGTATTCAACTTCCTCAATGAGCATGCGTGGGCTGACGTAAGTTCGCACATAGTTCGTCAGTCACATTTCCTGCATTAGTTCTCACTGAATATTTGGGCGGGAATCGTAGGTGACATGTTAATTGGCCCTCGTATCCTTCCTAATATACTCAATGGAGCTTCGTACCTTGTGTTCCTGGAGAAAGACCTACCAGAGCTACTGGAAGATGTACCACTACACCTACGTCGTTATATGTGGTAGGCCTGCATGCATGATGGGTTAAGATGACGATTAATCGCGAGAAAACTTGACTGTTTGCTGGGTTTCAGCGCACGTTCAGCTAAACAAAAGATTACTGGCTTTAGCTTGCACTTGCAGTTGTTACCCTATTTGACTGAGCCAATAAGAATCCCGCTATTGTAATATTTGACGCCTGTTATTGGTCGACAGACAGCTATGTTGTGGCAGACGCACATCACCCAATCATATATGTTGTAAGAAACTACAGTGTTTTCAAGGGCATGTTGTCACAAAACATTTTCGCGATATACTATCATCTCTAATGATGGGGCACCAGCATACTTCAGTCATGCAGTCAGGCAGTACCTAGTTGCTGTTTACCCACGGCACTGGATTGGATGTGGCGGTCCCGTGGATTGGCCTGCAAGGTCATTGTATCTGAACCCTTTATACTACTACTTGTGGGGTCATTTAAAGAGCCGGGTGTGAGCGAATTGTGTGCCAAACGACCAATAACTGTGGCTACGTGTGTAGAATGCAAACCAGCCAGTGCGGGCAAATCATGTTGTACTAGAACGTTTTCGTCAGTCTCAAATGCGTTGTCTACGAGCATGTGTGGACACGAGAGGTTTAATTGCTAATTTTTCCTTGTTTTTTTTTTTTATTGGTATTAAAACATTTTATAAATAAATTATTTCACTGTTACAAGACTCCTGACAGAGATGTTACTGGTTTTAAACAACCAAACTAATAGATATTTGTTGCTTTACTGTATTTTTACGTTATAACTTAACTTCTTTTCAAAGTACAATCTTTAGTATCTGCATTTATGAGTCAGTAACAAATTTATTTAAGCGTTGGCACAATTGTTGCAAATGATAAGAATTAACTGATTGCATACCAAGTAACACATTTTGTAACATCACTTATAACATGTCATACGCCAGTAATGGGATGTTTGTTTTGTGTCGTTTTGTGTCTAATACAGGACCAAATGTCTGTGGTGTTACCTGGAATTGAAATTTTGTAAAACTCAGTGCCCATTGCCATATATATTCGTGGGTTTTATTTTAATACCACAGTTTTCCTCACCATATAATGCAACCACATTACCCTGTTATGTAACCTACTTTTACACCATCTGAGTTAGTATTCTTCGATTAAAAGAGCTATCGAAATCGCATTATTGCGACACGCCTATTTGATTGGTTGCCCTCCTTACAAGACAGTCGCAATGCCTGCTTATGTTTCAGGCCATTCATTTTTTGTGTTTTAACTGTCTAAAATTTGACATGCCATTTTCTCGAAAATTGTTTACTTTAGCCCTTTCCTACAAGACAACCTTTTTCATTACACTTTTGTACCTGGTCAATGTTCTGTAGTACAACTTGAATAGCAATGATTTGATCCAGAATTACAAGATAAAACAAGTTCTTGTACCCCATTTGTACAATGATGGGCCGGTGATCTTAACAAACTTAATTTCTGAGAATGAAGAACAGTCATTTTTGATACAGTGCTCAGAGTATCGTTGTTTAATGTGAAGTAGTTTTTGAGATATTAACTAATTTGTAACTAGCATATCTATTTTCATTGTAGCATTACTCCCACTATATGCACTTTCGGGACAAATTAAAAATACGTTTATTGTAAGCTATCACGACGCTAAATCAACACACTCCGTCCTGACTCGTCCTGTATATCAAACGAGAGGTCAGAACAGATCTGCACACAGGAATCTATCTTGGAAGAGAATTGTCTAATTTTCCTTGTACCTTGGTAGCAAGTAGACTGCAAAATATAAGAAAATTAGACAAATAAAAGCCTTGAAAAATAAAACACAATGCAATTAGAATAATATTCTTCGATCGTCCTGTAAATTGATTCGAGACATGGATCAGTGGTATTGGCACGTGAGCATCAGGTTCAAGACTGAAGGACAGCACAGCAGTTGAACTGCCAAGATGACGAAGGAACTAGTAACAACTGTACTCGCAATTACGCACTAGAGAGAGAGTCCGAGAGGCGTGATTAAATTCTTAGCAAGTAAAGATAACATACTAACTGAATATAATTTAGGATGAATTTCGTGGCTTGCGTGGAATGGAAAGTACATTAGTGATAATACACGTCGAAAAAAAAATTTCCTCGAGTTATCTCGTCCTGCTGAAACGCTGAATGACTATATTTTATATCCAGAGATAAGGTATAATGGTTATAGTTTATGGTGAATAAATTTCGCTGTGATAAATATGTAACGGTGTAGGAGAGGATATTATATAGCCTATATCTGAATCAAGTGGAGTTTAACTTCTATACACTGTTTGTAATTACGTTTTCCTCAGGCCAAAGAAAGTTTGTCTCATTTTCATAATACACGCAACAAATTTTATGGGGGTTTTAATTAATTATAAGTATTTGTCAGTGAAATTAATTCATTTCGGTAAGTCGAAGTAAGTTTTCATGATTTGTACATCATTTAGCCAGTAAAATTGTGGTTTTGCTGTCGTTACACAAAAAACTACAAAACCAAAACACTTTTGAAATTCTAACTACTTTTTGCCAACCAGATATTTTATAGTTTCCTACCATTGTTTAATGTAAACAAAGCAACCTTCTTAATAATCGAAGTGGATAGATAGTATCTTACTCAAAAGGTAACTATCACATTATAGGCGTGATTCGGGGGGTTGGGGGGGGGGAGCCTTGCCACCCCAATTTTTATGAGAAATAAAAACAATTTGCACACTATTTTCACATTTTCGTAATTTTTTTTCTTGGACGTTATAAACCTCCCTTCCGCTGTAGTAACTTTCACAATAACTTGGCCAAAAACGCTTAAATAGCTCCAGTTTGCGCCTTGAAATCCAAATTTGTCCGGGAGAGGACCCCGGACCCACATTCCCTTTTTATTGGTTTGATTGGTGGCTCTTTATTACCCCCTCAATCAAAATGCCGAAATCCCGCCCATGGTCTAACGTCACAGTAAATAATATCTCTTCGTTATTAATCTAGAAAATGTTGTCTCCTAAAGTTCTTCCTTCCTTATCACGAACCACATATAACACAATAAACTAGTCGGAGTGTAATATGAACACATTACTAGTACGTTCGTATCACAGCGCGGAAATCGACTCAATTATCTGGCACAAAGCTAACGAGAAAGGGCATCATGTGGAACTACAAGAATCTGGTTGCAATTCTCGCTGAAGTTGATTGCAATAGTAATTTCCTTTCCCCAGCGCTGTCACAAACAGCATCCGTAACTATCCACTTTCGCAAGCTCCTAACTAGTTATAATGGCGAAGAGAATCATTTCAAAAGGAAATATCCGTTTCTGCGACAGTCTTCTATCACGATAAAAGAGAGCTAGGGAATTTATCTTCTGCAACCTTTCTGAATGAAGATAACAGAAGTTCCATACTGTATACGGAATGTCCACAAACGGCCATATGGCATCACTGTAAAAAAAAGTTGAGGTAAATTTACTCTACATGTAATGGAAGCTAATTACCTCTACAAGTGAGGGAAAATTACTCAACACGTGTCAAGGAAAGTTACTCAACTGGTAATGTAATTTTTCATTACATATTGGCGCAGCCATATAGGACAATTTGACATAACGCGTGAGCGAAACTTCCGAGTGGTTTGTGTGGCGAATACACTACCTTGCGGAAATTTCCACACATATTCGGAAATCAGATTTCCCTCTCAAGGTTGGGGAATATTACCATACATATGATGAGTAACATTGCTAACATTTTTTACAGTGAAGCAAACCACGAAAATACAAATCGGAGACAAAAATACTAAAACGTTAGCGGTAGAATGTTGTACGAACTAATTTTTGGGCGCAATTTGGGCAACACAGCACGTATACAGTCCCCTCTTGAGCTCCGAGTCTAGGTGTAATTGTATTTATTTAACGGCAAGTTTAGATAAATTGATGATTGAACTGATCGGAATTTGAACCTGCGTCCATAATATGACGATCAGAGCAGCAGACTGACAGTTAAGTTAAATGATTTTATGTGTGAAGAGCCGTATCTCATTTGACTGAGCCGATTACAAAAATGTTCCTGCAACACCATACGTCTGTGATTTGCCGGTAGAATCTCAAGGCTCGTGACAGTCAAAATATCCAATCGCTGACCACGAAGCAGAACTACGGATGTGCACGTAAGGCACGGAAACAAAGTGAGGCAAAATTATTTTCGCGAAAAACCAGGTCCCTACAAATAAGTCAACGGCCAAATTGCGAAAATTACACGATCTTGTAATTGCTTGAAGTCCAGCTTGTGCCTAAAGGAAAACGCGAATTTTTCAGGTCTCTACAATACTCTACATTCAAAGTGAACACAGCATTCTATTTTACAGACAGCTACATTTAATATATGTATATGTTTCTCAACATTCATACTTTTCTACGTCTTTCTTAGGACATGTAGATGAAATTAATATGAATCCAATTACTTGTTGTTTGTTTCGCAAACATTTATTTGTAGTTTACTAGCCGGTGCCTAAAAAGTCTAAAACAACAAAATAAATAGGCTACACAATTTGCACGAAAAACTTGCATTAATGTACACTCGTTATAGTTATAGATACATTCTTGAATATTTATTTGTCGATTCCCCACTAGCGCAACGACCTCATCACAAAATATACTTCAAACTGAACTACATATATCATTCCAATGTTCATAACCTAGCAACCTAGGTCGAGTTCTCGTTCAGCGTGTAATAGAATGTACCATGTTATTTACCGCAAGAGTACCAATTTCCTGGTAAACGCGATCGCTGCCAGGCCAGTCAGTGAAATATTTACTTTCAACGAGAGTCCCCGCATAACAGATCTTTCAGGCGGTTGGAAAATCGCATTCTAGATAACAAGGAAGCTTGGTTTTGAACGTATTATATTCCCTGTTAGAGCGTCCGATTTTCCATAGTACTGTTTGCAGTGAGTGTTTGAAAAACACACTGCCAGATGATACAGTTGGATGGATTCCTATCCCGTTTCATCACAGAAATGAAATGAAATCTCACTGTGTGTTCAGACAGGGTCGCATGATGTACGACAGAAGGCCGGGGTGAAGGTTGGGGCGGTCAGATACACCCGTCGCACGTCCGGTCAGAAGAATGGATGAGGTGAGAGTGATTTGAGTGCGGAGAAGCGACGGAATGAGACAGCCGGGGAAAATGAGATATCCCCGAGAAAACCCGTCGGTAAACGGCAACGTCTCGCCACGTTTCCCACATGCTAACAGGACAGAACGTAATTGCGAAAATGTGGCACTTCAAAACTGTCGAAAATGAGAATTTCAGCAAATACCGCTCATTGAAAAAAAAATTTCTAAGTGTAACAATTTGGCAGATAATAAAACCAGATTTACAAAAGTCCACGCCTTAAAGTCACGAGGCGCAAATGGCAACTTGAAGAGGCCATTTTTTTTCAACTCGTGACAGTGAGTGAAGAAATTTTTTCAGCGCTCAATTTGCCTACCTATCAAAACTTGGTTTGTGGGTGTGAGAGACAAAATCTACAGAGCCCTAAGGTTAGCCACCGTACAATACAGTGCCACACCTACACAAACCACTCAACGAAGTGCAGTGCTTGACCAATTATTAGAGACGGGACAAATTCGCGTATTCACCTTGTAGAACAAGTCTGTGTTTTTCGAATCTGATTGGTATTTTTCAAAAACATAACAGTGTAAAAAAGTCGTTTTCTGCTATTTTCATAACCACGAAAAGCATGTTTTAATAATCGTGCCGAATTTCTACACTTTCAGACACATTGCTTGAAGTGTTTATATATATATATATATATATATATATATATATATATATATATATATATATATATATATATATATATGTGTGTGTGTGTGTGTGTGTGTGTGTGTATGTATGTGTGTGTGTGCAAATGTACTGAACGTTAGGCTGTTTCGTAAAAAAATTGATAATCACAAATGGATGTGATGCATTTGAAGTGCGGGTAGCAAGATACGCACCTTAACAGCGAATTTTTCAGTGTTTTTGAAACCCTAATTGTTTTTTGCCTTTCGGATAATTTCTTTTCTCCTGTCACTTTCAATATATCACCCTAAGAAACAACTTAAGTGAATTGAATTGAGATTTTGGTCAGAGCTCAACATGTATGCCTTCAGCGCTTGTGAGGTGTGACATGATGTGAGCGTGGAGCAGCGCCGGAATGAAGAGGCTGAGAAAAACGAGACGTCCCCGAAATAAACAACGGTATCGACCAGCACGATTACCACATGCAAAAATCCGAGTGGACCCCCCCCCCCCCCCGAGAATAGAATACATATCGTCCTTGTTGGAGATGAGCAACTGTGCCAACCATCGTCACGACCTACAGATCGCTTAATCTTACAAATTCGCATAAATTGTTGTCGATTCTTTTTTTATAACCAATCTTTAGTTGCAAGTTTGTTAATTTTTGTAAATATTTAAATTTAAAGGTGATGTAAATTTTGCAGATGCTGAAAATGTGATAATAGTGTAAATAGAAATGTAGTTAAAATAATATTTTAGTACTATAGTTAGAGGTACGTAAATTTCGCAGATACATTCCAGGTCAGGTTGAACGCCAATTATGTATACTTCATTGTAATGTCTGTGACTTGATGGCGGCTGTTACGAAACGCGTTTGACTACTGCAAGCCAGTAGTAAATAAGGAAATAATGGTTATTGCTTGCTACCTGCTTGTACGGTTATAAGCCAATAGATAGAGATGATGGTTTATCGCGGGAAAACTTTACTATTTGCTAGGCTTCAACGTACGTTCAGCTTATCAAAATATTACTGGCTTTTCCTTGTACGTGGAGCTACTGCCCTATCTGACTAAGTCAATAAGAATACCGCTATTTTAATATTTGATGCACGTTATTGGTCTATAGACAGCTACGTTGTGTCAGTGTTTTCAAGGCTATGTTGGCACAAAACATTTTCGCGATATACCATCATCTCTACCAATAGATAATCAATTGTGGCCCGTGGATGTATAGGACTGACAAGTCTAGGCTGCTGCCAGACAAATCCATGAAATTGACGTACCTCTAACTATAGTTTTACCATATTTCAGGTACGTTTCTTCTATAGATACATCCGGCAATAACAAAACTGTGCTCCTACGCCTGTTTCCAAAGGTCAAGCAGTAGACTATTAACGTGTATTTTTTTTTTATTAGTCTCATGGCAAAGGTAAAAGACAACTAGGGTTTCAAAATTTCTCACCTTATCACGACTCACCTAACCAGAACTTAGTGTCGTCGTGGGAACGAAACCTTAGTGTTCGCTCATATTCTTGCCGTGAAACGTCAAACAGACGCAATACGTAAATACGCACGATGTATTGACGTAATATTTTTTTTTATCTTGGCACAATCGTCGTGCACGGCATACGGAAACAAATCCATTCAATTATATGAGAACGTCTCCAGCTTGCAGATGGCATGGCATAGAATCCATAGTCTGGTTAACTTGGTGATAAAGAAGGTCGCCTTTCATCTTCTATGCCAAGTTTTTCACGCCAGTCAGTGAAAATAAGCATCACCGGATAACTGCTGCTGTCAAATCGGGTGCTACATACATTTAAAAATGCGACAAACTAATTTGTTTCCAGTTTTTATGTAAATAAAACAATTAACGTGCACGTCCAGTTACCGTCACGGAAGGTTGTTTCGAGCATTTGAAACGTGAACACTGAAACATCAGAGTATCGCCATTGTCAATATCGTAAGATATAACAAATAAAATTTATAAGTATGATGCATCCCGCTATGGTATAAAATATAAATATTCGTTTGAAATTAAAACAGGCAGTGTGACCAACCCAAAAGTGTGAAATTTTCGGTAAAATTTCACATTAATCCTATTCGCGTACGTTGCTCAGATTGGCTTGCTTCGGATACACACTACTATATGTAGACGGCAGAAATTATTGTGCAACGTTTTCTGTATCAAGATTGTTGCTGTGCGTAAGCCAAGTCGATTGTAGACCAGCCATAGAAATTATTATTTATGTCCATAATAGGTAGATGCCTGAAAAATTCGCGTTTTCTTTTATGCACAGGCTATAATTCCAGCAACTGTATGTTCATGTTACTTTCATAATTGGTCCTTGACTTATTTGACACCTCGTGTAAGTCGCTGAGACAATAATGACAATGTAACTAAATGCAGGCCCATCTCACTGTGTCGGCGAGTAGCTAATGAACAACTGCTGTTGTTTACTTGAGTACATATATAATCTTGGAGGCTATCCTGCAAGGCAGTGAATCCGCAATCTTTTCCGGTCTCCAATAATAGGGACAGGAAATTTCCGCGAATTCAATGACCTGCACTGCAATGCCCTGCGTATATTGAAACCCCCGACCATTTGTCCACCAGCTGCTTGTCACTGAACAACAGACAACGAACGAATAGACGAGGCTTGAATATGCATAGGGCAGTGGATTCTAGCGTGCAAACCATTTGATTCGGGGAACTTTTCCTATTCCTATCTCTACTAGAGACATGCAAAATTCGCGTTATGATTTAGTAGCAGACCAAACTTCACATTCCGAAACATAAAAGAGCATAATCTGCGATTCAGTTGGCGACGAACCTTTATGTGTTGTCATTTACGTGTGTTACGTCTTTACAGAGATTGGCCTCTCTACCGTGTAAACATTCTCCGCGGCAAGTCACGACAATATCGGCCAGCGGGAGACGTCGAACAAGCCTATAGTCACTTGGAGACTAGTCAGCTGTCAGAAAATAACGTCAATTTAGAATGTCTCTACCTATCCATAGAGACCAGAAAAATTCGCGGGTTCACTGTCACGTAGGCTATAGCTTCCAAGAATATTTGTGACACCGTGCAGACAGCAGCTGTTTATTAGCTGCTCGCTGACACAGTGAAATGGGCCTGTATTAAGCTATAGTTTTATTATTGGCTCAGCTGCTTCCAGGAAGTGTTGAGTAGGTAAACGGCTAATTGTTATCGCGATACAGACCCATAGTTGCTGGAATTTTAGCTTGCACCTAAAAGAAAAAGCAGATTTTTCAGGTCTCTAGTACACATCAACGGTGTCTCACTTACTTGCAGATGACAACTACCTTTTCAGTCAGTTGAACAACAGCCTTCTACGGCCGCAGTAGTTCTTGCAGTTCACACTACAGACGCCAACACTCGCGGGACAAGCACAGGCGCGCTCGCGACAAGGCGACACCGACGCGGTAGCCGTCAAACGGGGTTGCGGCGCGAGGAGGGGTGGACACACAAATATATACAAGCGTGTGTGACCCTGCCCGACCTGCGAGGCCGCCGCTACTGGCGTCTTGCAGGCGTCCCGACGCTCGTCGAGCGCCCGAGTGGCCCCGGAGCGCGCGCTGCCCCGGAACTCAACGAGCGTCTGGGTCGCGTTAACTTCCCAGCTCCTCGGTAATACTCGGGAGCCTTCGTTTGTCCTCGGCGATTCAGCGCCAGGCCAGCGTCACGTATACAGGATGTCCAGAGACAACTGTATAATAAGCATACCACGCGAATCCCGGGCTAAGTTGGAGACGAAAATGTCAGCGGTAAAATAATGTACGACATTTGTATATGCTCAATGCGGCAACATAGCACTGTAGTTAGTCCACACTTGCGCTCCATTAATATTTTACTTATCTTACCGCTGCTGTTCTGATCAACATACTATGGGCACAGACTAAATAGTAATACAGACGTGAAATGACGTAGCGGCTCGTTTGATAATTGCGAACTCCGCCGCTTATTGGCTGCCCGAATCTGTTGATACCTGTCCCGTGTATGTTTGGCTCCTACATGTTACGGCAGGTTTCCTATTGGCCTGGCTGCCGGCTAGCAGGGCAGCCGCCTTACGCTCATTGGCGGTAGGTATTTCCGCCATGTTTCTGGCCAGAGACGCCATTTTGCTGGCGTGTGTGACTGAGTTCGCCGAACTACCAGCTATTTCACTTCTGTATTCCTAAATATTGTGTGCTATGGGCGCAGGTTAAAATCTCGAGCAGCCCAATCATGATTGTACGTTTACTCGACATAACATGCATAAAATAATACCTGGACGTGGAGTGAAAGAGGGGAATTTCTCCGTGCAGTGTCGCCACATTGTGCACGCAAAATGTCATCGTACAACAGGTGAGCTTATTGTGGTTTTTAGTTTCATAACCTAACACAACCTTCCTTACATTCTGCGCACATTTTTGACACTTTAAAACTAGCGTAAGTTAACCTAAACTGGACGGAGTTATGCAACAACAGACCCACCAATAAAAATATGTTTCCAGTACATTGACCATTAAAGTTGATTTTATAAAATATGTAAACAACAACATAAGCCCATAGATAACAACATAAGCCCATAGATAACAACAAAATCCTTGTTAGGTGTTCTTTACTTTTTTGGAGTTATATCAGTCCGTAGGAAACAGATTGAGCTAAAATATCACTTGCATTGACATTGTTAGTTAGTCTGTTCTTGCATGACTCAGTCCATGGACGGAGTTATGCAACAACAGACCAACTAACAATGTCAATACAAGTGAGACTTTGGCTCCATCTGTTTTCTATGGACTGATATAACTCCAAAGAAATCGGGAACACCCAACCTGAATTCTTTTGTTATCTATGAGCTTACGTTGTTGTTTGCATATTTTATAAATTCAACGTAAATGGTTAATATACTGGAAACATATTTTTATTGGTTGGTCTGTTGTTGCATAACTCCGTCCAAGGTTAATTATACTACAGTCTAGAAAGAAAATGTGTTTTCTTATGGAAGAGTTTGGCACAGAGACAATTTCTGCCACTAGTTTCGCTGCTATCGCTAAGGGAACCAGAAAAAATACGAAACTGTATTAAAATTATATTTTTATAGTCTTTGAATTGACAGGAGCCACTTAACTTAATTTTAAAGTGAAAATAAACTATTTTCCGTATTAAATTATCAACTTTATGTAACTTAAAATTCAGGAAAGCTCTGTGATGGGTCAGTTTGCACCCATTACCGATACCAGCGCTTAAGCAACGGACATTTTTCCTTTGCCAAACTTTAAACATTGATCATTTTAACCCTTACTTAAACTAACCTAAACTGTCATGGGAGCTGTTCCAAGTAGAGGGATATGTCTGGCTCAAACGCCGAAGATGAACGAATGCCCCCGAGCATTCCCGAGGAGCGAGGAAGTTAACGCGACCCAGACGCTCGGCGGAACTCACGACTCCGGCGCCGGTGGTGAAATGCGTTGGAGGGGTATTGGTGGAGGGGAAGGGGAGAGGAGGAGACATAGAATCGCCAGGTGAGCGCGCATGGGTGTGTGTGTGTGTGTGTGTCTGTGATCACGACCTCTATAATTCACCCCCCTCCCCCAACCCCGACGAACACTGACTGTGGTAGCCCTGCCGGCACTGACCTCCCATTTCACCACCCCTCCACACAAACACACACGCCTCGCCTTACGTACACGCAAATTAAACTGCCTGCCGCATTCAGCATGTGCCGCGCAAAATAAAAAAAATTGGCACGCGAGGTATTCAAAAGCTTCCGACTAATAAACCCCTGTCTTTTTTCCCCGAAAAATAAAATCCGATAAAGTTCATATTTTTTATTTTAACCTGCGATAAATGCGACAGATTTAGTGTGGCGATCCGCGTTTTATTTAAGTGTTGTCAGTTTCTAGCACTGTAGAATATTTTAAACCGGAAGTCTCGCTAGATGCTATGAATACGAATTTAGTGACAGCCGTTAGAATTTTAACAACAAGGTTCTCGTTAACTGCCAAGTTTTTACTTAACCAGGTAAGGTTTGCCAGGTAAAATAATATAATTTGCCGTCTTTTTTCTGCTGATAGAGTCAATTTTATTATTCTTTAAGTATATTGTGACAATTGAGGTTTACCTTTAAAGAGTCAGTGTTTTTGTTTATTTCTCAGGGTTATGTTTCTTTCCAAATTTTTGTTTTATCTATGTCAGGCTGCTTTATCTATGCGGAGGGTTATTATATAGTGAGAAAAGAATAATATGTTCAAGAAAAGGAATAACTGGTAACTTGTTTTAACTGGGTTGTTATGTCATTGGAATTAAAGTGAAATGATAATTTTTTAAAACTTTTCCTTCTTTTCATCATAAAGTGCATTGTGGGAAGATTGGACGTCGGAGAAGAGAATTTATACCAGATAAGTGTATTTTGAAGTTTCTTATTGTTACACTTAAAACCATACTTCAGCATTTCGTGTACCTAA
>PNEQ01014126.1:0-16123 GCA_003012365.1 Medauroidea extradentata
TATATATATATATATATATATATATATATATATATATATATATATATATATATATATATATATATATATATATATATATATATATATATATATATATATATATATATACACACACACACACACCTAGAGAGATTTTCGAACCATGATTACCAGCGTGTACGAAGTGCTACGAATGATTCTGTAAACAAACGAGTGTAAGTTTGTAAGTTTACAGCCAGAATGACCCTGAGTGTTGCTGGCGCCCGGGGTGAGAGTATTTCACGTCTTGTCACTCCTAGGGTTTCGTCTCTTCAAACCCCTTGCGCATAGCAAACTTTGTGATGTTTGTCACATGATTCTCAAGTATTCTTGGAGATTGGAAAACATTGTGTCCAACAAGAGCACTCTATAAAGAACCAATTAATAATTGTTGGGAGTGGACAAATTTATTGATTAGATAAGAGTTCATATTGTTTTGATGGATTTAATTTTAACTGGCCGTATGTTTTGTTTTTATCTGACGCTGCCCTGGCTGCGGTACCCTGGGCGATCGTCTCGTTCGCAACGTCTTCGACTTCGGGTAGTCCTGCTTACAGCGCCCTAGCGTTTGAGCTAAGAACTAACAACAGAATTGTCATACGGAGCGCAGCCTAGTGGACAAGCCTATGCCTCTACAAACAATACAACCGTTAAAGATCATAAAATAAATTGTATCTTCTTGCGGCTTATATCTCTGTACGTATTCAGCGATATCATCCTAGGAAAACCTTCGTCTTCAGCCATCTTATGCATTAAACTTTGGTTACGTGTTTCATTCCCAATTAAAATTGCATTGCGTTATTGGCCAGTATTTAAAATAAATTTTGAGGCTGTGGCTTAGTGGAAATTTTCGAATCTCTATCTAGGTTTCCGTGCGTAAACAGATCGTAGAATAATTATAAACTCAGCGTCTTAATCAAATGATGCCACCGTATGAACGAATAGGAGGCGCATTTTAGAGGCAATATTTAATGCCAGTTTTAGCTAAATTCACCTTTACGGAATCCCATCGGCGTCTTGACGCTTCGTATACGGTGTCTTCCTTCATAGCGATGTCGTACTGGCCTTCCTCAAGACGCGTTGCACAAATTAAAGGAAAGTGTCCCTTCTTCTGTACACTAAAATTTTCTTCTACAATTTATTGGGAATTTCTTTGCTCTGCAAACTGTTGTAAAAGTTTAAGGATTTTCCTTGTAGAATTACTAAAATTGTGTACTTGTAAAGTTACATGTATTTTATTTGTAAATACACTTGGGCAAAACTTCGTAGTTAACCAGCGTAACGCATTTGTTGGAAATTATATAGTTACAAACAATTGAAGGTAAGTATATGTTTAACTTGAATAAAATAAATAAATATATATATATATATATATATATATATATATATATATATATATATATATATATATATATATATATATATATATATATATATATATATATATATATAAATATACCATGCACTAAACATAAATAAAAGTGGAAAATTTATATCAAAAAATATAAACGGCAAGGCAGTTAGTAAGCTGGTTGGTTCTTGTGCAAACCTACGTAGCATAATCGGCTGCGCACCGTACATACGAGTCTGGGTTCGATTCCTACATCCGGCTTGGAGTAAAGTTGTGTTTGTTTAGATTGAGCACCAAATTTGTGTCATTACAACCATCTCAACATGTATTCGGGGTCAAATAACGTCACAATAAGGAAGGGGAAAGTAGGAGAAAGGGGGGGGGGTGGGTTATTTCGCACAGTGGCGACGTGTTTAAGACTTGTCATTGTGCTTAGCATTTTAAAAAGTGGCCAAATGCGTGGTTGACTGTCTGAAGGAAAAAGGTTCGATTTTCGGTGCAGGCGTTAATTTTAATTTAGAAAATTATTTTTTAAGCGACTACTTTCCATTTCCAAAATAAGTCCATTTTTAAGAAGAAAATTAAAAAAAAAATTTAATTGTTTTTTTTCTTCCCCGTTGTAAGTCTAAATAACAATTTTTGTTTAAAACATTTGTAATTTTACAGATATTTTCCTTGGCAACTGTTCTTCCAAGGATTTTCCTTGTAAAAGTAGAAAATGTAATGTAGAGTGTATGTGTGGTACACGGACGACATGGTGCAAGTATAAATAAATATCTATGCGAATACAATCGCGGTAGTACGACCTCAAAAAATACCGATTGTTGTCAGTCACACGTACTTAGATCTTGATTTGAAGCCCAAACCTACGTCATTAATCCATTGATGCCATTCCTGCTGCCGGCACCAACATTGCTAAAAATTCTCCCATAAAATTTACATACGTTAAACATTTTTTCATCAACTATTAAAATTAAATAAATATGTACACTGATTTTGTAACGGGAAGTTTGCACTACCAGGACACTAGTTTTCAATACCATGGCAATACTGAACAAATGTATCTATTGTTTCGATTTTTATATTGCAAATTATTGTAACTGAATCACACATAATGTCACATATGAAAATTCCATCGTTGCATGAATAACAATTATTTAAAAAACACTTCAATAGTTAGTTATTTATACACAATCAGGTAACTTAAGTATATTTCGCTTGCGAAAATTACGTAACATACAAAAGGACATGTATAATTCAATTTGACACTAACTTTGGAAAAATTTGTAAAAAGGACGTGGCAATTGTCACAAAATGTTACATTTAAATGTTAAGTTCGGTAATTGTTTAAAGCTTTTATTTTATTTTAGAAACTTTATCAAACCATTTCATGAACAATGCATTTTCTCGCAGCAGACATGGTTCAGGAAACATAGTCTGCTATTTTCTTCATGCCGACTGAATCTGATCATTTTAGGTTTGGTCTTGTTTAGTTAGCAAATTATTATGCTAATTTTAATGCCATAGCGAAAATTGCACGTTGCACTGATACTAGTAATTTGGTCCATGGCAAAATTAATGTATATATTTGGTGGGTAGATACACAATGGTGACATAATGTTACTGAACAAGTCAATCAATGTTGTTAAGTAAATCGTGAACTAATTTTTCGTAAAACAATTCATAGACCACAACTATCCTATTAGGGATATGAAAATTTTTTCGAACAAAATAATTTACACAATTTTGTAAAACTCATCCGATACGCAATAGTATCTAATTTTGTCGTTTATTATAGTGAACTTTGTATTTTTAGCAATATCACTTTACGCTGTAATTATGTCTTTAGTTGGTTATTGACATTTTTTTTTAATTCCGTGATAAAGAGGCTCAATATTAATTCGAACGAGAACTGTTCAGAGGTTAAACATACATTCTAACTAGCTACATTTGTAAATTCACAGGCAGAAAATGTAACCACTTTCTTCGCCGATTATATTTCCTCTGAATACTCTTAGCTTTAATCGCTATATATAAAATAAAGTGTCACAGTCACTCACTAACTCATTCTCTCATCAACGCACAGTCCAAACAGCTAGACATAGAAACATTATATTTTGAGGATGGGTTCCCCTTACGCCGTAGTCACTCACTAAGAAAATATATTTAAAAATTCTAACACTAAGGGGCTGTTGAAATTGGATTAAATGAGTTTTCGACGAATCCTAGATATTGCATTAACCTGGTGAGCTATATATTTTTTATTTTACGTTATTTTATAATTTTTCAAAATTCGAAAATTAAGACGGCGGTAAGTCGTTAAATGAGTTTATAATCAATCCTCGATTTCCTCAAACCGTGTGAAATATCAACGTGTTTTTGCTTCAGAATGTTGCTTATGTAAATACATAAAAAGTGGGTTTAGGATTTTTCTAGATGAAAGTTAAATAGAGATAAACAAAATAAATGTGTATCCATTTAATCCTCGTATCAGAGGAAAAAGGCGGGGGATGGGGGATGGGGGGCTCACTTCAAAATTAAGCTAACGTAAAACTCAAAAGTTATTTAAAGACTTTCCAAGATTCGACAGTCAGTGTAGGAAAAACACGTGAAATGTAATTTATTAAATCCTGTAAATATAGCGCGGCAATTAATGCTTTGGATGACTAGTTATTTTGTAACACAACGTTCCTATGCCCTGGTATATATTCTAGTGGCCTTGAAAAGACTGAATACGGCGGGGATAACTTAGTTTGTTCGTAAACCGCAGAACATCCAGGAAGTATGACTATCAAGCAGTTCAACATAATGTTGTTTTCCAACCTCTATGTACAAAGTTGTATTCATAACACATTCATATGCAGAGTGTACAACTGTGATGTGCTGGAGGGTGTGGGGTGACCGATATGCTGATGCACGCACATTAGAGGCAGTTGGCTGATTATTAACTATTATATTTGAAGTATTTAATTAATTATGAGTTAGTGGACCTAGCGCGTGAACCGTGCTGTATGTAGCTTGGTTTGGAAAGTATTTTTTTCTTGTATAACTATTGAAAATGTTTTTCAAT
Source organism: Medauroidea extradentata (assembly GCA_003012365.1). Taxonomy (NCBI): domain Eukaryota; kingdom Metazoa; phylum Arthropoda; class Insecta; order Phasmatodea; family Phasmatidae; genus Medauroidea; species Medauroidea extradentata. Next base: position 4,440 of record PNEQ01014126.1, read on the forward strand.
GCGTATATTTTCAAAAACAAGACACATTTCAAACTGTGTCCCTATGGTTTGAAAAATGCCGACCGCTAACTTAAAACATTATTACCAAGTTTCTCAAAGTGCTACAAATGGCTTTATCACGCTGTTGTAGCTGAAAAATTATCAACCGTAATCGTAAAATAAATTCATAGAAAACTGTATTGGACTTGACCCACGTACTTTCCACAAATAAAATAACTGGGTCATAGCTTGAAGTCCCGCTGAAAAGCACATTCTACGAAACCACTGCACGCTTGTCCTTCGCGCCTAGAGGCGATGAGATGCTTGACGGACGTGTTATATTCGATTTATTGCGTTCCCCGTTTCCGTTCCACGAGTAAAAACATTGCTATCGTTAACTAACTCTTAATTCCGATGCTAATGCTATAGTCCCCCTTCCCCCAAATTCCCACCGGGCAGGTTTGAAGTAGTTCTCTTACACTCATTCAACAGCGTAGGCCTACAGCCCAAACCGCTGAACCTAGAAGAATGAAAATTTAAGATTGGCTTCCCCTTGCGGAGTAGACACCCACTAAGGGGTGAAAGGGGAAACGTATTTTCCAGATATCATCGATGTCTCATTAACCTGGTGAAATATCGTCATGCCTCGGCTGGTTTGAAGAGACTCTTGATTTCGGCGGAGAAATCGTTGTTTGAAACCGTTTAAGGTATAGTATATAACCAAAAAAAGAGCATTTACTGTTAAACAATATTTTCAAAGAGTTACTGTTTACATTTCCACGCACGCAAAACCGCGGCTTGGCAGCTAGTTTACCTAGGCCCTATATTTATATATTTACTTTTTTTAAATTCCCTTTGATTCACTTAGCTGGTGATTATAGCAGATAAAGTACATAGCATCCAAACAAACCGCAAAATATATCATTTAGGGAAAGGCAAGTTACTTTCAACTCGACGATTATAAATTATGTGTTCAAAGTGTTGTATTGCAGCGCTGATTACGATAATTCATTTTGGCCAGGCGATGAACGATTACGCGTTAGGCGGAGCTCTGTCATCGATGCTAATTGAGAATAATTTTGGCACCAGGATTTCGCGGAACTTTAGTTTCGTTCTAAGCATAAATCAAAAGGTCATGCACTTTTATATCCCGTGAGTGCAACCGAACTTTTGCGTCTACAATAATTACAGGGAAATTGTACGGACCGAGATTTTAGATCTTTATCAACACTTTGACAGTATAATTACTCCTCTGGAAGTTGTTGATGTACTTAGAAGGCTGACCGCGATAAATTGTAGTTCTAACAACTACCTACGCGATGGATCCGAGCCAGTAACAGCGAAAATTCATTACCAAGGAAATACGATTCAGCTGATAAGCACGTTCACGACTTGGTCGAGACTCGTGGTACATTTTCTAATCGAGTTTAACTGCACAAAACGTCGGAGCATAGTTCATACATGGTCATGAAATCACATCCGTGTTATGTAACACATCTGCCATCACTAACAAGATTGGTGCAAATGTAAAACCTCATTTGCCATTTTTCCATTGTTACTAAGATACTGTAGTTCATAATTGTTTTATTATTCAGTAACACTAGTAAAATTGTTTAGTTGAAAATATTATTTTTTTTCGAAACTACAGTAAAATGACATTGCTCTGGCCAAATAATTGTTTGAAGTACATTATATAAATAGCAATGTATCATCACTAAAAATATAACTGAATTAAAAAAAAATTATTTTAACTACCTGTTTATTAAGTCTGACTTAGGTTTGGTATCTGCCCTGAAGATATCAACTAAAAAAGTATGTATATCATACAATATTCCGAGTTTTCTTTTCTAAATTAAGAGTTTATAGAACACGGAAATTGAAAAAATAAACATATTCTTTACTGGCATAGTGAAAATATTTAAAATAAGAAAAAGTCGTATTTATCTAAGTATTGCAATACGATAGATTTTTTCGCACAGAATTAACTTACTCATGACATACTAAGCTAATTCAAAATGTTCTTAGTTAGTTTTCTTAATCAGAATGTTAAAAAATAACCTTCAAAACAACATTATTTATGTGCTAGCATAGTAGTATAGTCGTATTTATATCGGATAAGCTAGCAAGTCATGCAGTTTTTTTAGGAACTTCAAAACACACTCGCATCCAACTTAAATTCAGTCCAGAACTTCTGTTCTTCGTGTCTTGATGTTGATTTACTTTACTTTACGACCCTCTAATATACGTTTATCTACATCAAACATTGATGTACAAAAATACAATGAGTGTGTGTGTGTGTATGTGTATATATATACACATACACACATTAAATGAGTTCGTTTTTACTTGAAGTGTAAATACAATTTCAAACATGATTTAACAAAATCCTCAACACTACTAGAACAATTGAAAATTTTTTATTGAACAAGGTGAGTAAGTAACAACAAGGTATGTTATATCTTTGCCCTGGATATTACAAATTGCGAACTTTCAACCAAGTTGGAGTGTTGAATAATAGGTTTAAGAAAGTAACTTTGTCTGGTTAATTGGATTATAGATTCATTAGAAACATTTAATATAGTTTGACAATTTTTATCGTAAAAGTTCAAGCGTTTGATATTTCATATTACACGGAAATATATATTGTACGTATTGAACACATACTTTAATAAACTTTAAACTATGTATCACTGTGCTAATATGCTGATGAAGTGACAGAAAATAATATCAAAATGCATCAGAAATATAAACGGGAAAACTAAGAGAAAAACCTACACATCATAAGTTTAGTGGACTAGAGTGAAAATACATTGATGTCAGTGGTTGGCTTCTTAGGTGGTCTAACGGCCTGTTAGTTTATTATATTCGGAGAGAAGGTTTGAAACGGGCTTGATTGCAGATAAGATTTTATTTGACGTGGTGTGTTGCCCTTCTGTTTGGAGCGCATGCAGCTACGACTAAATAATGTTAAACTGGGATTTACAAATATATCAAAGTATGTTTGTGAGTGCTGTTTTTCCGAATTTTTAGTTCGTATTGTTGCAATAATATAAATAGGAACTTTGCTCGTTGATTAAATACCGACATACCTTTTAATCTTTTTAATCTTGAGGAAGAGAGTAATTACTTGCGATGTTTTGAAATCAATACAACAACACTGTGGAACGAACATAAGTGAATTGTTTATTATTTAACAGTCACCATTCACCAAAACAAGCTATTTTCACAATATATTTTTACGTTACAGAAATTATACGCTAAGTTACAACCACATACTGGTTGCTAAGCTCAAACCTGCGAAGTGAAAACGAAATCGAAGATAGCATTAGTAGTGCAGAATGCACATGTGGTAAATCGTGGTATGTAGGCCTATGTGGTTCGGGAATTGAGTACTTTTGTTCCCAGTTATTTATTTCCTTTCAGATAAGTTATGGTTTCGTGTGACTTTTAAATATAACCACAGCAACCCAAGTATAGGTGATTCGGGATAAAGTGAGCTCTCAAAAAAGCCCTGATTAATTTATATTTTCTGCCAGTTTATATCTTTCCGTCACATGTAAACATAAATATTGCCACGTGCTTTTATTTACATAGGCTCGTACAATGTTTACAGTTACATTACACTGCTCCGACAAATGTTATCTACAATATCTACTCATTAAATGAACTGGCTCTGTATGTATGCTTTACTCAATAGTAATTCTAGTTAAAAATACTTGCGAGTTGACGTCTTATAACACTGATTTCTCAGCATTGGCTCAAATTGACACGACACGCACTATTGCCGTTACGAATTTCGAAAATGCGTGCGTAGTTTATTAATTTGTAATTCAAAACCGCCATTAAAAACACACACGACACACGCAATTCAAGAATTCAAGTACTTTTTAGCATACTGCCGTAAACAACGATGATGAACTTAACAAAAACAATAAATGACGTATTTTCTTAATGTGTGAAAACAATAACGCTGTTTCTATTTCCAGATACTTGGCTGGCGATCGTAAGACATAACAATTTAAATATTACTAATTACTTTACATCATTTAGCAATGATATTCATAAACAGTCACTTCTAATACTTTTGAATAAACCCATATTTATTCCAAAACGGACAAACACACTCAATGACTCAACTCGCTTCTAAGCGAAGCGGCGAAAACCTAACTCTGATGCCACCTGTCGGTGGAATTTTGAACTACGTCTGTGGCGCAAGTGCTAGCGGCAGTGTGTCAATGACAGTTGAAGTTCAGCGGCCCGGTTTCATCACTTTGTGCTGGCGCTAGTTAAGTCAAATTACATAGTCAGTAGCTATGTCAATAAGATCGTAAATAAATATTTTAATATATTTAATACAAAGAGGTCGATTGAATTTAATGTTCTTTCACTAATGCTGTTTTCAAATAAGAAAATGCACGGAACTACAAGCAACGATTCGCTACCAACCATACAAACAATAAAGTAACTGTTGACTTACATGCAGTAACGGCTAGTGATGTTTTCCAACGGTTAAATATTTAGTGCTCTCTATATTCCAAATGACCTATATCAATCGAAGCGTATACATTGAACCGTAATCAAAAGTTAACGTCTTAAGTCACTAAAAATAATATATTTTAATTATTATTCTAGACTAGATGGTCTTTAAAAATGCTCAGCTTATCGCAAACCACCCATAGCAGCTTTGTTAAATGTATTGAATTGTGAGCGTCAATAAATCATCAGAAATTGTAATACCTGTGATACATCCTTCCAAATCCTGCATTAAGTATTAGCCGGCAGCCTCAAGTGCTGGTACTTCAAATATTGTTAAATAGGTTTAAGAGCTAATTTTACACATGTATGAAATGTCCACAGCTTATCTCATGGTGCGCTGTGATAAGGAGCTTACTCACTCGGGGCGTGTGGCTAAACTGAGGGTTTGCGTGAACATGGGTTGAGACTCTGTAGCCTCGTGTGTTCCGTGCGCGAGGTGTTGGTATGCGCGGCGCCAAGCCAGCGGTAACAGGTAAATAACGCACTTACCACGAGTTGTCTACCCGGGCCGGGAAGGCACGGATCTTCTCCACTCCCCGTGCCAGGTACAAGCCATCCATCAGCGTGATTGATGCTTCCTCCCGGCCGCCGCCCGCCTACCTCACAATTAAAAGTGATGGTGCAACCGTGCTGAAAACATCCGCCTCCTGCTCTCCGCTAATACTACCCGTCCTGTAACTTCTCAGTCTCTTATACAATCTTTATACAAAGATAGTTAGTGGGTAACTATCTTTACGACGAAAATTTGTGTTCTGTAACTAAAAATGGCGCCGTGACTGTCATTATGTAAAGATCGGGTGCTAGGGTGTTCTGGCGAGACAAAGTTCATGAAAACGGCCGACATATTTAATTTCGCGGGAGAATAAATCTGACTGAAATGTTGCTTGGATGGAGACAGAAATACATTATTTTATTTTTCCTGAAATATTGCAATGCGTTTCGTTAAGTATAATGCTGTGTATATTTACTTTGACAGCCGACGCGAACGGCGAATTCAACATAACATGCGTGCTGCTATATCTTGGCCGGTGATAATAGCAGAGTGCCAGTGCTACTATCTGTAGTAAGCGCAGCATACTATCAGTGCTAGAGACGGGTCGATGTTATAATTTTTAAAATAGGAATTATGAAGAGGAACAAATAGTATTTATATAATTTAAAACTTAACTTAAGTAACTGGATTTGGTTTCTTGGACATACTCCATTGCGATATAAGTGACTGTCAAAGAAAACTGAGGATAATGGAAAAACATAAATAACCGGAGTATGATTTATTCAACAGGATACATACACAACATAAAATTCCATAAATGGAATCGGGTCAAATAAAAACAAGGACAAACAGATAAGAGAATAAATATAATTTCTGTGACAGTCATCTATATCGTAATAGAATATGTCCAAGAAACTGAATCCATTCATGCACTCCCATTGCATATTTATTTCAAATATCATATTCTTAAGTAATAAGTAGTTGAAAACACGACGTGAAATGTGTGAAAATATAATTGATTAAGATGTGTGAAGGTTTCAGAATACATCCTACAGTGTTGCCAAGTAAATTGAGATTATGGTAAGTAATGAGAAGTGTTAAGAGAAAGTGATATAAAGACAGTCACGAGTCGCTCAGGAAAGACAGTCACGTATGGCGATGTGTACCAGAGGTGGAGTTAGACAGTGCTGAAAACATCCGCCTCCTGCTCTTCGCTCGTACTACCCGTCCTGAGCACATCTCCGTGATGCGCGAAGTTCTCAAGCGGCGTGCATAGCTTCGGCCCTTACAAGAGTATCAGAAAACTGCTTAACGTACGTAACTTATGTTCACTTAGGAATATCATTCAAATAATGGTATATGCGTGAATACCCATGTAATATCCCCAAGTTTCTCTCAAGTTTATTTTTACGCTGTCTAGAATAGCGAAATGTGTGATTTTGTGGTCCTTTTCACGTATGAAACTCTTACTACACAAATCTTTTAGAAAGTGTAGGTGTGTATAATACACCTTTACATTTAATATCGATGGTCCAGTTCAAAAGGGAAACAATTCCAAACATTGCGTTTTTTTAGTTTGGCTCACCAACACATAGACATAAGTGCACTTTTATCACTTGAAAAGAAAAACAGCACGTAAATTCACTTGTTTTAATAACATGGGAATTTATACTGATTGCCGGTGTAGATATAGAAATTGTTTTTTAATTTTTATTTTAAACTGTGATAATTTCAGCAAAGGCAGACTATAAACATTTTAAACACCTTAAATAGTACCATGTGCACTATTGCTTCAAATTAACACCAAGCAAATATGCTAATTAACTGGTTTTTCTGCGAAACGGAAATCTTTCACTAATCATTCTACTTAAAACTGGGAACTTTAAGTTGTTTCCCTTTTGGATTGAACAATCGATATTACCTCATAAAATGATAGGGTCACCAATGTCTAACATAGACTAGTTGTCGGCGAGAAGACAGCACACCGGTTCACTGACTGCGTCTACTGTAGAGGCTAGAAGGATGCGTGATGTGCGTGTTGTGTCGTCCTTACTATTACAAAACGAATTAGAACAATACAGTAACACAAGCATTCCGAACGTAATCAATTAGAATTTTGAGCCACAATGTTTGAACTCTCAGTAGTCAAGGAAACGATAGGACGAATGTCGCCACCCTCTCTAATGTAATTAACTACGTTCTGAGTGTTTGGTTGGCGGTTTGTTTGTGTTTTATTTGTATAAAATATTGAGTTTATAATAGTTTCTAGTGTTTTTATTAATTAATTTTTAAAATTAACGCGATAAATAAAAGTTTCAACATTTTGAGCAGCCAGAAAAAAAAGTGTGAGTAGTGTATTTGTAGCGGGTTAAAATAACGACGTGTAAGGAAGGTAGAGCGGAGTAAAGAGCTGAGAGAGCTAGCTAGTAGAGCGACCAGCGATCAGGAGTGCTGGTGGGTTGACAAGTGGTCTCTGTCGCCCCTGTGACAAACAACCCGCCGGCCAGCGTTGCGACCCCTCCCCCCTCCCCGAGGTACATGCCAGCAACCACACCGCCTATCTTGGCAATTAAGTGCGTCCCGGCATTCTGATCAGGGCGCTCGTTACGTCCCCCGCCGTCCATCCGCCACGCTCTTGTTTATCCCGTAATTAAAACTGTCGCCGCCGCCGCTGGCCCCTGTATCACCGCGCCCCGCCAGTCACGTCTGCCGTCAACCCCTGCAGCTCTCTGCACTGCACGTTTACAACACGATGCCCTTACCTACCGAACTCATTTATTCTTTTCTGTAATATCACATACCCGCTGTGATAAATTACTTACACTATCTAAGTGGCCAGTTCTACGAAAATTTTGTTTTAATAATTTATATGTTCTACGAGATATAGTTTGTTTCGTGCACATAGATTGTGACAGAGAAAATTTTTTACCTTCCAAAGTTTTTATATAATTAATCGTGTGTCAAAGTTTAAATTTGCATTAGACGGTTATATGAGTTGAAGGTAAAACCACTGACTTACCAACATGAGAGATAGTACACTAGCTACGTCAAGATATGCATAAAAAACTGAATTGAAAATTTCTTGTATACATACAAAAATTACGGAATTAAGAATAAAAATTCCAAATTTTCTGAAAAAAAAAAAAAAAAATGCGGATTTATGCGTACCTTGACGTAGCCCGTGGTAAGACTAATGTAAATTTGGACTTTGCAATAGCATTATAGCATAAACTATAAAAGCTAAAACATTTTCACTACAGTAAATATATTCACAATATATGTTTATAAAACAACCATATCTCGTACAAATATACAAATTGTTTGTGCAATTAACATAATTGGTGAACCACCCCCGTAAAGTACATAGTTTGACGACAACAATAACTGTTAGTTGATATTAGCAGCTAAGTTATAAACCTGTAGACACTACCTCAAACGATATCTTCGTTTAGTGGGAAAGTTTAAATTCGATAGTTTTTCAATAATGATAAGTCAAACACCACTATTAAAAAAAGTATGGAATTTACATCAACACGAAATAATTCACAGCGGATTAAAATTCAATGACATTTATTTTTTATTTTTGTTATTTTATCAAATTGAAAGAAATAAATGACAAAACCGTTTGAACTAGCAAGTTTTTACCATGTTCCTCGTGATAGACTAAATTGTTTGAATGTGAATCGTAACCTGTATATTTGTAACTTTGCTAATTATAAAACTCTCGGTTCATTAATTGGTAAACTGGTGAAAAAATAAATATTAGTACCAGAGTTTATTTAGTTCGTTAGTCTTTGAAATATCCTGTGAATATTCAGTGGCGTTGCCAAAGTGGCCGCTCTGCTGACCAGCCATATTCAACTCCAAACCACCCCCTACCCCTGTCCTACCCCAAGTACCTCCCTTAATGAAACAAATCTCGCAGTAAAAATGATTTATTAAAGTATAAAAGAAAATATTGTACTATTTGTGTTACGTTACTTGTATGCTTCATCTGAAACTTACCACACTGCATGATATATTGTGGTCGGACAGCCACATTGTCTTAAAAACTCATACGTATTATGTAATAGTAGCCCTTATGTCTGCTAGTGAGGCCGTAAAACTGCCGTTCTTGGATTTCATACAATGACACAGTCTCAATGTCTTGTATGAGTCGGTTACGTAGAATTTCCTATGCATCTTTGTATCATGTTGTTGCATATTTGTTAAACTTTTCGGGTTATACTGCCATGAATCAGACTAAATTTAAAGAGGCAACATAAGAAGAATTGAAATTATTTGTTTTCAATTTTTAATAAACGGTCAGCAAAAAAAAAAAAAGTATGAGAAATGCTAGTACGTCTATTGTTTTCCCAGAACTATATGATAATACTTCGGAAAAAAGTGCTACATTAGCTTTATGTACATATAGAAGGCAAACATCAACAGAAGTACCTAACAATATGCAATTTTTTTTCTCCTGACATGAACTAACTGGAGCATGAGTGCAGCATGTGAAGATTTCTTCACTACAATAACGTTGCCAGGAATCTACATCTATTTATTGACATGCCGTGCAAACATTGTACTTTTTATGTTGCCTAATATCATGAAGAAATTAAATTAAGGATAAGAAAATATTCATCAGTTACGCAATCTTTACTTCCGTCTTACACTGGAAGTTATTTAAACGTTAAAACCGAGATATTTACTATATGTTTGCTATATGTTATGACACTGTACAACTGCACTATTGACGAAGTGCAAGAGAAAAGAGAAATATAAAGTAACAACAATTTGCATTTTCTGGTTCGTAGACACTTATCATTATGTCAGTGTGTTATAAAAATGGAATAAGTATTTTGAATGTGATATTATTAATATTGAGATTTTTAAATGTTTGCTGCTATTGGAGTTTAAATTTAGAATTTACTGGCTTGTGGACATACGCCATTTCTCATTTTTGCTTATCAAACTTGTGTTGAATGACAAATTGCAAAAAAGAACAAAAGAAAATGTAAAACAAAAAAAAATCCCAGAGGAATTCTGTCTTTTGTTTGTTGTCCACTGTTTTTTTCTATTTCCATCTTATTTCATATTGGAAATTTGGTTCTATATTTGTGTCTGTCTTTTGTGTCTGGGTTTTGTGTCAATATTAGACTGAATTCTATCTCTAGAATTCTTTGTTGTCTAATATAATAATTAATAATAATTAAACTGACAGCATTCCTGTGGGAATTTTTGGGTGTTTTATATAGTTACTTTTGTTATTTTTTTCTTTTTTTGTTTTTTGTCACTCAACATAAGTTTGATCAGAAAAAATGAGCAATGGCGTGTGTCCACAAACCAATAAATTCTAACTTTTCCTATTTCTGAACAGGGGGAGGAATGTTGGCCTCGTTGGCCAGCTTTAGTGCATGCAACACACCTGTGTTATTAGTATGACGTCATAAAATGATAGGGCCACCCCTGAATGGCCAAATCAGATACTTGCGTCAATAATACAGGGTGAGCGTGATGCACGGTCTTACAGTGTCTCAAACTCGCAAATGCGTCCACGCATGCTGCAGCTTCAAGACTGTACCACACACCCACACACTAGGATTAAAAATCCCTATTATATTTGTGAAGTTATGTATGGTAATAATTAAATTTTATAGTTATTTTACATTTTTTTCAGGCAGCGTAATATAAGTTTATCTGTTTATAGTAGCGTATTTATTTTGCTGTTTACTAAATAAATACTGCATGCCTTTGAAAATACAATAGAATATTTAATTAAATTAAAATTATCTCATTTAAACAAAATTAAAAAAAAAAACACATATTGCCCGGACATTATCATAATACGGGGTTACTCGGTTACAGCAAGAGTGACTTTGTGCCACTCAAGAAGTTTTACTTTTGGCTAATTGAATAAGAAATAAGTACACCTACAGGAATATTAAAAACAATATATTTGATCGTGACTTAAACACATTGTAATATTTCACTAAACGGACCCAGAATAAAGGTATAATATGACACAAAAGTAAAGACACCCACCCGGTGTTGTCACAAAGTGACTTCGGTTTAGGAGGGATAGCTGTAAACTCGTGCTGTAGTCTACAGACAGTTGCGAGACAAGGTTGTGTCATGTTCGCTGTGTAGACACTCTGCCATGCATCCCCCACATTGAAGTGTACACCGCTGTAGATACCACTGACTTCCATCACTTTACGGCACGACATTTACCTGTATAGTTGCTGCCACTGCTGTGCAGGATGGTCATTCTGCTGGCAACTTGTCGATGATAATAACGAGACTCAATTGAGAAGCATGCAGGTCAATGCCGTTATGAACAACTTATAACTAATGAACGTGAGTATACACTGTAAAACGCTGTAAATATATGTACACGAAGAGACTGTTTACGTGTAAGAAGTATTGTTTTTCACAGAAATAGGACAATATTTTATGCCCTAATATTATTTTGATTTTTACGCTTGCTCTTAACTAAGACATTCCGACAGTTATGTTTACTGCAACAAATAATTTTTGGATATACATTTAATATGAAAGAGATTTAACCCGAATACTTAAAGCAGTTATCGATATATCATATAATTGAAATTATGACAACTAATTTCACTGACGTGCTGCAAATTTCTTTCAATTACAATTTGGTTTAAATAAAGCATCCATGCCATAGGTT
>PNEQ01014142.1:0-10652 GCA_003012365.1 Medauroidea extradentata
CTGTTTAAAGTGTGATAGTTAACAATTTTTTATTAATTATTTGGAATGTGCTATTGTGCTATGAGCAAGGGGGATTAAGGCACAATCTTTCTTCTTTACAAATCAGTAGTTAAAACCTGTAAAACATAATATATAGAAGTTTTATAACCAATTTTACACACTTCGAAATTTGTGTTTTTCGTCAAGCGCCCCCTTAAGTTACGCGAGATAACGAAAGATTCTCATGACAGCTGTGTTATTTCTCAGCTTTTAGAACATTATTATCGTGTGAAAATTGTTTCCTTGAGCCTACGAGAGAAGGATATATATATATATATATATATATATATATATATATATATATATATATATATATATATATATATATATATATATAGTGAGGCAGGCGTCGGTAAAAATAAAAGTGACCTGGGGCGCGATTCTCATTCGGGGTGACCGCGAGTTAACAGGAGTTCTAACTGGACTCCTGCTCGATCTAGCGAGAGATGTTTGAAATACAATTCTCATCTAGACCGAGCAGCGGTCTAACGGGACTTTTAACAGGACCGGCCTAGCGTAGGCACTGCGGGCTGCGGTAAGCACGTTAGCGAACCTTGTTAGCGTGTCAGTTGAGTTACATTTACAGAAGAACTGCCATTTTGATTTGAAATATTTGTGTGCGCCGACGTTATTTTGTGATTCTATATTCGAGGAGGATCCATTCTAAAATTGTGCACCTACAGTAAGTATAATTTTGCAAATGATTTGTGTATTATGTGTTCACATGGGCGTAAAAAAATACGCACTCTTGTAATATCCATCGTGTACGAGACACGATTACATACGTACGTTCGTAAATATACAGGCCTAGTTTATTGATAGTAGCTATTGCATAAAATAATTCACTCAATATAAATTTACCAGCGAGTACAATAATGTTACAACAATATAAACATTTGTTACGCTCATGTAAGTAAAGATTTCGATTTGTAGGTTAGGTTGAGATAAACTGCTCCGTTATTAAAATTCGTACGTGCAAACATAATGTTTTGTCAACAGCAATGTACCACTCGTGTTTAATTTCAGACATATGATACTTGAGTGTAAAATTATGTGATCCTATATCAAGTTGTTAAAAAAAGGCAAAGTTAAATTGTTAAAAAATAATGTCCCAGGCTACTAGGCCTACTGCATGTTTAGAGGTTAGAGACAGAGTTAAGTTACTGGATTTCGTCACAAAGTAAACAAAACGACACATTTAATTATATACAGTACATCTGCAAGAGTTTCAAAGCACTCTGTTAAGTTAATGAAATTTAGTACTTGAATTATACTCATTGAACATATATATGCCATTGACATTGTCAAGTACAGAAAGTCAGTCCGGTATAAACTCACCATCAGTTAACGTTCTTTCCAAGAATTTGTTAAAATCATAATGGGGATTATTTAGCAGCTATAGGCCTACATGTATAATCTTTTTAAAATCTTTTATAAGATAATTGCTGAATATTCAAAGGCAGCTTGTTAAATAGTTTAATGCTCATTTCTTTATATGCATTCACATATTTTCTTAAAGTACTCTTTGGTAGAATTGATGTACAAAATTACTTTTCCTAGTAATATTACTATGAACCTGATTGGATAGGATTAGCTGGTAACTATTTTTCTTAACGTAAAGTAGACACATTAGTAGGCTATGTAGGCTATACATTAATAACCGTTAGAATTCTCTCATGAATAAACAATGGTTTACAATGTTGTTCACTACAATATGTTGTAACTCTTATTACCGGTACCTTTTTTTGTTGTAAAAGTAGGAAATTATTAATTTTATGTCCATCACCCCAATACAAAATGCGATATACCATTCTACTACAAAAGTATGCACAGTAACACAATTTCAGATACAATTTTGGTAGGTAGCTGTACATCCCAAGTTAATTGTTTCCAAGCAATTTAACACTCACACCATTCACACATTCTTTGTCAAGAGTAAACCGTATATCTTGGGTTTTATCTGGCTTCATAAAAAATATGTTAGCAGAGTGCCATTCAACAAATGTATAATTAATATTAACAAAACAATTATTTAGGAAAATGTCCTTTTTTATATATAAAATTACATCATCAGCAAACATAACCATACTTCCACTTAATGTTATCAGCCAAACAATTTACCATTATTAAATATAGGAGTGGTCCCATTACTGACCCCTGTCGGACACCATAATTGTACTTGGTAGACTCCGACATAATACCTTCAACGTGGACCTTAAAATACCTATGATTAATACCATCCCAAAATTGTTATATTATTACCTTTTATCTTATGATATTGGAGCTTTTTCTAAAGTATCACATTGTCAACACAATCAAAGGCTTTACTTAAGTCACAAAAAACTGCATGTTTTTTATCCCTTTCCAAAATCTTCAATCACTGAAGAAATAAAATATTCTATAGCATCACAAGTAGACAAGCCAGTTGTAAAGCCAAATTAGGTTGCAGATAAGATTATTTATCTCAAGATATTCACATAACTGTATTTTTAAAACCATTTCAATCACTTTGTCAATATTCGGAACAATTTACATTCGCCTATAGCTAAAAACTACCTTCCTGTCACACACAATGAAAACAAATTTTTAGGTTTGGTGAGATGGCTGATGCGATGCATGCATTAATACTACTGGCATTGGAAGAACTGCAGCAACCGATGCAGCAACGCGGTTTGAGGAGGAGACTGAGGGATGCACAAGATCCTTTTGAAGTACCTGAAGATGTGTTCTAAAATACCTTCAGGATTTTACGAGAAATGGCACGTGACATCATCCAGTCCCTTCGACCAAGGCTTCAGCGTCGCTACTCTAGTGGCCTTTCTGTGGAAAGCCAGGTTTGTATACGTCATCGTTTATTCAAATGCTTTGTATTAACAAGGGCAATCTTGAACACGCAAACTGTAAAATTAAATTTAAAAGATTTAGAATTGACATTCTGTTATTGAATACTACGTTCAGTGCCCACCTGGATGTTGGTTCGGTTGCCAATAGCTGTATGTTGACACTATCTGCAAGTAGAAATCCTTAGAGGTTGTTAAACATGAAAACTCAAACTCTGCTAAGTCAAGGTTTCTTTGTCATTGTCCAGCAGTATAAAGATTGACACCAATTGCAGGGATAGGTTTTAAGACCTATATATTTGTAGCAAAGTGTACCTAACAAATAGTATTGTAACTGTTTCAAATCGGTTAGTTCAGTAATAGTCATTTTTTCAGTATAAGTTATATAGTGGTAGGAGGGCCACAATTAAAGGTATCTGCTGTGTTCGTACTTGACCCCCTATTAACTTTTGTTTTTTTATGGCGTATGTAACATGCTTCTGGAGGTCAAATTGCTAACATAATAAAAACCTACAAACCACAAGTTTAAAAATTATTAGAAAAACCAGCACCAGCAAAATTTTAAGTATTTTGCTCGTAAATATACGCTCTGTAAAATGTAGAAGCTATCTTTGGCATTGCTATAAAGAGTGATTGCTGAGTAAACTTAAAAAAAGGGCATTTTTTTTTAGACAAAATGACTTTTTTTATCCACAAACATATGTATGGCCTCCAAATTTTATTATCCTCAATATAAATAACTTAAGTGATTAACACACTTTGAAAATTAAAGGTATTTAATTTGCCTATATTCTTGTTACTAGAAAACATAAGTAATAATATTGTTACAGGTTTTGACTGCCATCAGATTTTTAGCTGTTGGCTCATATCAGCGTTGTGTTGGCCGTGAATGGGGTCTATTCTTCGTTCACTCTAAGTTGAGTTCTGAAGTAAACAAATAAAGTAAAATCATTGCACTTCGCTAACTTCTAATTGGCTCAATTTGTGCGTCGCGCCGACAAAAGTATGTACAGTCGGCATCATAGGAAACAACAACGCCGTATATATTAAAACAATATTGCGTGAAAATTTCGTACGTGTTATCGACATAGGGAAACAAAAATTACACAAAATCTTGATAAAAATATTGACATCATGTGTAATTACTGTATATTTCAAAATTTAATAGTAATTGCCAAGTCATGACTAACGATTGTATTAAAATATTCTGGTATTAACGTAACGAAAATTTGGTACTACATAAGGAAAAAAAGTTGTCAACAAGATGAGTGATTAAACTTACTGTAAAGTCCTCCTGGATTATTTTGTACTTCGTTTTGGAAAAATTACATTTTATAAATCACCAAACAATCTGTCGATAATTCACGACACATATTTTTTTTGTACATAAAAGATTGCTATGCGAGATTTTTATTCTTGCCTTACAAACATCACCACAGTTTGTTCAGTAATGAAGACGTATATCCACGTTTCGAAAACAATGCAAGGCATTTTCACTGTTCACGTCCAGCATCACATAACCTAATCTGCAAGCGACGTAAATATAAACCGACACGAGGACAGAACAAAATAGAACAAGGAACTTTGGTTCGGACCACGCGTCCGTGGATCGGACGAACTGGAACGGAAAATGGACGAACAAAAGAAAACATTCGCAGTAACCTCAACATTGATGCGTTAACGTCCAAAAATACTTTTAAAAAATTAAACATTATATCTGATTGTGATATTTCTGACTTATTTTACTGTGGTAATTATTACTGAACTGAACTTTTGGTATCTTCAGAGTATCGTACGTCTCTAAATACTAGCAAGTGTACCAAGAAACTCGTACGTTTAGCAGTGCGCCAGTCGTTAAATAACTCGTGAACCAACTGTACGGACGTGTCGTCCGATAACCATTATTTAAGTAATAAACACATAGCGACGTAGATTGTGTTTGTAACGTCTGTATATTTTAGATATTTGTTAATAAAACTCTCTCATTAAGTGATGGAGTGGTAAATTTATATGTACACGACAGATAACGAAGATCTATTTCTTATGCAAGATCATAGTGCACGGCGGACGGCAGCCAATGAACATGTTTGTTTATAATTTGCTTTGTTTATCCTAAAACTCAACTAAGAGTGAACGGAGAATAGCAGTGCGTCAGCCTTCTGTCAGCAGATGTTTGAGTGATGTTACATCTGCAATTGAGGCTGTCCTACTGCGACAGTGGGTTCAGTTTCCCGCTTCAGCAGTAGCACGTGCCAGAGCAAAAATGAATTGTTTTGCTGAACAAGACCCCCTTCATGGTGTGATTGGGGCAATTGACTGCACACACGTGCTAATAACTGCACCACATGAGCATGAGGAGGCGTACCTGAATCATCATGGGACACACTCCCTGAACGTGCAGATGGTATGTTTATTAAGTAGATCATGCAGTTGCTTCGGTTATGGGAATTTTAAATGTACTAGATTGTAAAAAATTGAATAGAAGTATATTAATTATTAAAACTTTTATTTTATAAGAACATGCATTGACACTTATGTTCAAGAACGAGTTTGCATTTAGCCTACTGATAGAGCTTTGAGTAATGACAATTTGACTGTTAATGTATTGTGTAAAGTTGTATTCAAAAATATTTAATTATATAAACATTGTTGGTTCATACAGGAGAATATAATTCCAGAAAAATTATTACACCTATCATTAGGTTGTGTAATAACTGTTAAATTGAAAATATGTTTACTTATGTAACTTGTAGGATGTTCTTAGTGATGTAGTCCAAGCTTGAATGAAAATTGTGTGCATGGTATTTTTTGTTTACAGGTTTGTGATGCAAGACTGAGAATTTTGAATGTAAATGCACGTTTTGGGGGTGCTCGCCATGATGCATTCTTTTGGTCGGTTTGTCCAACACGACGCCTCATGCAATTGTGGTTCGATCGGGGAGAACGCAACACGTGGCTGCTCGGTAAGTTGTTATCGCAACACTTGTATGTAATTTATGTTACTACACAAGTGTACATGTGTTGTATATGTATTAATTGAATCACCCACACACATATTCTGACATCTGCTAAAATTTTATAACGGAACATTTGTATAATGTTGTACGGGCAAACATATACAATTTCTATTTAATTAATTTGATCAACAGATATTAACTTAAGAATTTTATTTGAGAATTGTCATACCATACTGTCAGAAGCAACAATTTGTGTTGTAAATATTTTTGAATTGTTAATTTAAGCACTTGTTAATAAACTAACACCTAGAGAAAGTTGTAGATACTAATTAAACAAAAATGTTATAGAAGTAGGCCTTATGATTCACAAGTAGGTATGCATCAAGTCTTAAAATTTATAAATGTGCAGTTCATAGACTGGCTGTTAGAAAAGATGTTTTAATTTAAAAAATTAGTTATTTATTATTTTTAATTTTATAGTTTAAGACATTATGAACAGCTGCTTCTTACATGCCTGTAGCCCACGAATTAGCAGCATAATTATAATAAATTTTTTGACATTTTTTTTTTAATTATTGCATACATTTTCCTTCTAATTTCTTTTATTCTCATATGATTGCAGTGGGTTCTCTTACAATACAAAATAGAATATGACTGCTCTTATAATTTTCATTACATCAATTTAAAAAAATTGTGTAAGGCTATTTAAATAGCAGACATTTGCTTATTTTCTTCAAAATGTGGGTTTTGCAACAAAAATTATATTCAAAATCTAAAAATAAACTTGTTCCATGATATAATCACACAGGAAGTTAAAGATCCTGTGCACATTCATGTGATTCCTTTTGTCTGCACAAAATTGTTCCATTACAAAAATTAAAAGAAAAAGTTTTCGGTGTTATTTAAAAAAAATTGTTCTAACTTCGTTCATTTTTCTTGCAAATTGATTTTTATCTGTCATAGGTGACTCTGGTTATCCCTTGGAGCCATGGTTATTGACACCACTCCCAAATGCTGCACCAGGGACACCAGAGTTCCGTTACACCCAGGCACTCTGTAAGGGAACCAACCCGAAAAAGCATCACAAATTGTGAATTCCTGTGTAGTGTTGCACAACATGAGGCAACACTACAATCTGCCACAGATTGAGGAAGAGGTTGCAGAGGCACAGCCTGTTCAGCCTGTTGAAGGGGGTGAAGGCAATGGTACACTAGCGGAAGGAAGGCGCATCCAGGCAGCACTAATAAGGGCTCACTTTCAATGAATTTTTTTTAAAGATTTTTATCTATTTGTTAATCTCAATATATTTCTGTAATTTTTTTATAAACTCGTAATTTCTGAACACTAAACATTGTCTTATTTCTTGATTTTTTAAGAATTACTAACAATCAATGGGTTTTTTTATCAACAAATATGTGTGGCCTTCATGTAGTAAGAAATTGGCTCAAAATGTACCAAGTCTTATATTCAGAACTTCCAAATACGTGACATATTTATAATAATCTGTAAAGTAGTTTTTAATGAAATTATTGAAATTCAAGAATTAAATTTGTATAAAAATAGCTCTTTTAATTTTACTGGTATAATTGATAACAATTTGAGAATACGTAATGTTTTTTTTTACAATTGTGCCCTCTGTATTAAATATGATCAACAACCATGAACTTACAAGTGAATCCTTAAAATCTATTGTGTATTTTAAAACCTCCATCATAAAATCTAAAACAAATAACACATGTAAAACAAAGTTTTTTTAAAACTGAATTCAGTGCTACTGTAACATCATTTTACTCTGAAATGTTTCTAAAATTTGAGTTACAATATTTTTGTGACACATTTCTGAAGTGTCTAACCACAAATTAAAAACCGGGAACATATAACTGTTTGGCAAAGTAAGTTTGTGCAACTGGCACCACCATTGTATGCAAAGGTTTTAATGGAATTTGTTAAATGTAAATATAACTAATAAATCTGCCTATAACAACAAATTTAAAACTGGGAAAATATGACTGCTTGAAAAGTAATAATAGGCAACTATTTGCACCTCTTTGTAGAGATAATTTCATAAAATTTGTTGCATTTTTTGTAACACATTGCATAAGTCTGCATCAGCAGATTTAAAACTGGGAACATATCACTGCATGTAAAATTAAGATGTGCAAATATTAGCACCCTTGTACGCTAATGTTTTCATGTAATTTGTTAAATTTCTGTGTAAAGCTTTTAATAAGCCTCAATCTGCAAATCTAAAACTGAGTACATATGATTAGATGTAAAAGTATGCTTCAGCAAGTACTACCACCCTTGTATGGCAATTGTTACAAAAATTTTAACATTTGTATGTTACTCTGCTGGAAAAGTAACTTTGTGCAAGTATTTCAACCCTTACGTAGAGATGATATTATAACATTTAAAATATTTCTCTATAACACATTGTATAAGTCTGCATCAACAGATTTAAAACTGGGAACATATGACTGCATGTAAAAGTAAATTTGCGTAACTTGTACCACCCTTCAATTCAAATGTTTCATGAAATATGTAACACATATCTTAAATATTGACCCATAAATATTAAACAGGGAACGTATGACTACTTAAATGCATGCAAATTATCTTCTTGCAACTATTCTGACCTTTGTTTGATCTGCGAATTTAAAACTGGGAACACCTGATTTGACTCTGAAGAAGCATGTAGTTCGGAGTATATAAGAGGACACATATTGTGACGCTTTACTTTTCGTATTTTATCCGTTCATTGTAAAGTTTGTTGCAAGAAATATATTTGCCCTTTGTTTCTTAAGAGAGTCAGCCAAAAAATCTGTACCGTTCATAGTAAATGAAATGTGAGTTTACTTACTTGTTTCTATTAGAGGCCCACATTCTGTGGCGCGTCCTTCCTCCCACGTCACACGCGTCCAAAATAAGCATTATAATTGGGTCATTAGTATAATTTGTTTGTAATGTTATACATTGGCAGTGTTGAACTTAAGTTTGTCTATTTGCACACACGTGAGTGTTAAGCTTAGTGACGTATAGTGTTATCAGGTTGGGCGTATGATGAATGTATTTTTCTGCACTTAAACAATTTGCTGAAACTTATGTCAAATAAGAGACCTAAATCCTTTATTTGTAAGGCACGAATGTAAGTTGTAATGATAGATAACCTACACTGTTAAAATATTTGGTAAAATTCCAAAACATGTAATGGTAGTTTTTCACCCATACACTATATGAAAAATTTACTGTGAGGCGGTCCACCCACCACTTAGGCCTTTATTGTTTCCTGTTTATTTTATGTATTTCCATATGTTTGATTTATTGAATTTGCTATTATCTATTCAATTATCTTGAGGTATTGTTGACAGGAGTTTGGTAAGGTATTGTTTGGCATTTTATCTGTATCAGTTTTGAAATTGTTAAATTTTACATGTATTTAATTTGGTTTGTTTAGGCTAAGGCAACTTTGTGTTTTAATTTAAAATTTAACATTATCATTTGCAGCTGAACTGTTATTGTATTGTAACTCAGGGCTGGGTATATTGTTGGCTAGTTCTGTTTGATGGCACAGGTGTGCCTACCCAGTTCCTGGAATCGCTGTATTTAGATTGTAACTGTTTTTTCTAATACTTTTACTTTTCACAAAATGCACGTGTGCCGCCGCTCGTTGAGTATGCGAGTGAGACGGTAGTATGTTTGCGCGGGCTGGCTTGAACCAATGGAAGGACACGTAGTCCAAATTTATTAAAAACTATGTTGTAAATTATTATATAATTATGGTTTTAAAATCTGTATTTTCACTTTACAGGTTGCTTAGATGTATAAAGTTTGTAATTTTTTATTATATTTAATTTAGTATTAATTTTCCGTTACGTTTTTACCTTTGTGCGCTGGGTGGCCGCTAGAGGCGCTGCAGGGAGAGAGCAAGCTTCGCGGGGTCAGCCATCTTCATCTTGACTGGGTTTTTGAGCGTGGTGTGAGATGGTTGTGCGGGACGTGTTGACTCGCAGTGATAGAGGTGATGGAACAGCCATGGGAGCTTATTAGTTTTCATCATTTTCATTTATTTTTCTTTCTGTTTTTGTTGCGTGACATATTAATGTGAATTTCGGTTTTTTTAGTCTTTTCGGCATTTGTCAGACTTTTCTCTCCCCGGAGCGTCGGTTTCTAAGTTTTTGGCAATTATGTGAAGTAGAAAATTACGTTTTGTAACGAAACTGTCTGGTGCAGGATTTTAAGTTAATTAATAAAAACAGTCACGTCAACAAGCTTTAAGTTATTTACGTAGACTACAGCAAAACCACTATACGATCAACACTGTTAAAAAAAATTTGGTAAAATTCCAAAACATGTAATGGAAGTTTTTCACCCATACAATGTGTGGGAAATACACATACGTCTGGTAGAATTATAATACTTGTATGGTAAAATTTGCATACATGCATGGAAAATTTACATTACAGATGTATGGGAAATTTACCTTAAATATCTGGTAACTAAGTTGTACATGTATGGCAATTTTACCAGATAGATGTGCGGGAATTTTAACATATCAAAATAGAAAATTTACTACACATGAAATGTAAAGTTTCATAACAATCGTATTGGGATGTTACAATACATATACAGGGTGTATATTAATTCATGATACAACGCTTGAGGGCAGGTAGTACGAGCCAAAACAAGCACTTTTTAACTATAAACCCGTAGGCGGAAATGTACCGTCTTCGTAGGGGAGCGCAATGAAAACTCAGCTTAGGCAACCCCGCCGCACACCACCTGCTGACACGCTGTAGAGTGGAGTGTGCGCAGCAAG
>PNEQ01014143.1:0-10652 GCA_003012365.1 Medauroidea extradentata
CCCCCCCCCCCCCCCCCCCTCCCACAAAGGCGATCCGGGTTCGATTCCCGACGGGGTCAGTCCCCAGATTTTTGCATGTGGTAATCGTGCCGGACTCCCGTTTCCCCCGTCCCTTCATTCCGGCGCTGCTCCATACTCACCTCATGTCACCCTTCACCAGCGCTGAAGACCTCGCTGTTAAGCGCTGACCAAAAGAAATCTCTCGCTCACGAACCTGGGAGGTATTTTTCCAGTTCTAGCTGTCTAAAAAAAAGCTGTTTGTCATTTTTAGGACCCTAAAAAAAGTTGTATTAGTCGTTTTGAGGACCCTAAAAACGTGTTTCTAATAAGTATGTTGAATTTTTAAAATGATGGAAGCCTAGTTTCAACCGTGTGTTCTCTTCGTATGTAGACATATTGTGATAACGTTTAGCGGTTTCGCATAGAAACGAATAGTCGCTCACGCTACAACACAGTTTATGCGTCAAATGCCTTAAAACTAACTTAATCCGACTCTAATGATAGCATACAACGTGTATCTAAAACGTACCGACAGACTTTAACAGGTTATTCCTGAGGCATAAATAGAAAGTTTGATGCAGGGAACCCATGGTCCAGGTCAAATAAGAAGGGCTGTAAACGCTTCCTGAGTTTGAGAAAAAATAATAAATTATTGTGATATTTTGAAAATGGCTTGCTTGACAGAAACAGATTTCTGGTTACCAATAAGTGTTACTGAAATCAGTAATAACGTGTGAGATTTGTACATTTAACACACTTCAATCATGTTTAAGTGGAGTGGCACCACCCTTATTAAAAAAAAAAAACGTACGTGACACTGAAAAAGTGCTATTTGTGACCAAAAATAATATAACGTCGGAAAAATTAGAAAAATAAATGTCTCTTGCAAAAACAGTCGAAATCTCGTCCTTTAAGGGTTATCATTAAATGTTTGATTTCACAGAGAACTGCTACTGCCTACCAGGTATGCAACCAGGAATGACTGACTGCTTGCCACATCAGTGTTGCGTGTGGGCACTTGGAGTAGACTACAAACCCACACTTCACTGTTCTGCGTGCATCGTGCAACAAGACGACATGACAACGTACACCAACGCCGTAATGACAGACGTGGTTCTGCTTCACGGTGAAATGAAAGGTAATACACGCGCTGCTGCACGATTATATCACGAGAGATTCCCTGCGCGGAGGCAACCTCATCACGAGACCTTCAGCGGTGTCACCCAGAGACTGCGTGAAACAGGCACGTTTAAAGTGCGAGGTGACTCTGGTCACCCAAGGAATACACGTACACCAAATATGGATGAAGAAGTTCTCAACATTGTGGAGGAAAACCCGCCAACAAGCACCCGCGCCATTGCGCACGGAGCGGGCGTGTCACATTCAACTGTATGGCGTGTTATGCACGAGCACCTGCTTAATGCCTACTACGTGCGAAAGGTCCAGGCATTGTCACCAGCAGATTTCGCTCCACGGCATGCGTTTTCGCAGTGGTTTCTGCGTCAGTGCACAGAATATCCAGACTTTACGTCCATCGTATTGTTTACGGAACAGTCATACTTGGGACGACATCAATCCTCATCCAACTGCCATAGTAGCGAATCAGCGACGATTCTCTGTGAACATCTGGGCGGGTATTGTCGGTAATCATCTCACAGGGCCCTACTTGATGCCACGCCGATTGAATGGAGACACGTACCGCCTATTCCTACAATTCACATTGCCAGAGTTCCTCGAGCATGTGCCGCTTGCGGTTCGGCAACGTATGTAGTTTCAACACGACGGTGCCCCTCCACATTACACACGAGATGTACGTAACCACCTTAACAAGGTAGTGTACAGACATACAATGATTTTCTTATTTTATTTCTCGTTAAAATGAGACAAACTCCCATAATCTGTTTACGAAACTCAATAATGTTTTACCACGCGCTAAGTTGCAGGACGCTTTCCACTATAGCGCAGCACGCAATAAGTCATGCCTGGTTGCATACTTGGTAGGCAATAGCAATTCTCTGCGAAATAAAACATCTAATGATTACCCTTAAAAGACGAGATTAAGACAGTTTTTGCAAGAGACATTTCTTTTCCTAATTTTTCCAACGTTTTATAATTTTTGGTTACAAATAGAACATTTTCAATGTCACGTACGTTTTTTTTTTTTTTTTTTTTTTTTAAGATAAGGGTGGTGCCACTCCATTTAAACATGATTGAGGTGTGTTAAATGTACAAACACCTCACGTTATTATTGATTTCGGTAACACTTACTGGTAACCAGAAATCTGTTTCTGTCAAGCAAGCCATTTTGAAAATATCTCAATAATTTATAATTATTTCTCAAACTTTGGAAGCGTCTACTGCCCTCCCTATTTGACCTGGACCATTGGTTCCCTGTATCAAACTTTATATTTCTGCCTCAGAAAAAAACCTGTTAAAGTTTGTCGGCATGTTTTAAATACACGTTGTATTTAAATAAATGTAACTTGAAAGAAAAGTTGACAACAAAATTTGATGCTTTGATGCATACAACCTTATTCCATTCACGTCGTCTCCCATGTTCGTTAGTAATGCAAGATTGAGAATTGTAAATGTTCTAGTAGTGTTTTTAAAAAAAAAATTACCTGCTACGTAAGTAAGGGAGAAGTATTTTTCCGAAGCACTGCACATATTTTATGGTAGATACTTATGAAATGTAATCCGTTTAACTCAGTTACGGCAATACTTTGCTTTTCCGTTCTAAAAGTTAATCGATCGAAATGTATTACTGTTCGATAGGTCTGCAAAATTAACACGATCCTTTTACTTTATTAACTCTGACTTAACCGTGCCTGAGAACAGGGAAACCAGGTGCTAGTAGACGACTAAAGTAGCATTTATTGTAGCATAGGTAGGGCAAAACTTCAGCCTGAAATGTTGAAACAGTAACGCGAGAAGAGCTTTCAGGCGCCCATTAGGCCACGTGGTCACTAATTGTTTGCAGCATTTTAGACATAACCTGGTAATCGAGATAACTTGGTCACGTTACTGCGTAAATCTAACTAACCATAGTTCAGCAGCAGGTTACTTAATAAAACCATGTGCAACGAGAGAAGTGAAGTGCTGAAACTAGGTGATAGCATTTTATTCTAACATCGTGTTAAATACAGAAGTATTATATTTGTGCTGTACTACCTAAGACCACTCTTTATAGTGCAGCAAATTCTCTTTTTGTCATAAAAAGATTACGGTTACCACAACTGTCTGCCGTTGTGTTCGTCATTTAATAGTCTATTAAACAGTTCGTTAACGTCCTAGCGTTTTGAACCTATTTTAACTATCTTCCATTTTAATGCCCCAGAATCGCTTCTCATGCTGTGTCTAAAATATATAAAGCACTCTCTCGCATCCTCTTGACATTACAGAGTGTACTCTTTTTTGTCCCAAATTCGAGGGAGAGTGGATGAAAGGGAGAGTGAGCCAGAGTGAACGACAATGATCCCTCCCTGCACCCTCTCGCCCACTCTGCAGGGAGACATTTTGGTTTTCATTCAAAATCGAGAGAAACACGACGTCTCTATGTCCGACGTAGTTCCTTAAGAGCCAAGGGGGTGGCTGGTTTTTCATGTAATAGTCATAACTCGCTGCAATGTATTTGAAGAGCAGGTAGGGAGGCCTCTTAAAAGCTAGTTAGAGGCATCTAAATTACCCATATATGGACGGTGTGTTTTTTAGGATTTGGTAAAGTGTAAATATATTTCCAATTAAGAATGTTATTTGATTGCATAAAACATTCCCTCTTTTTGCACGAGACTGATGACTTTAAATGCTATTAGAAAGCCTAATTCGTTGAGAGCTCGTGGAATATTTAATTTAATTTGTTTACAAAGTTTAAAACATTCTAAAAGTGTTTCAGAAGCCACAGAGCAACAAAAAAAAAATTGTTGTTATTTTTTAATGTCCTATTATATTATTTATATACTGATTTTAACTTTGTCAAAGAACTCTAGAGAATTTTTTAATTATGTATTCATTAGTAGTCCCCCCTTTGAAGTTTTTTTTTCTCTCGCGTTTTATTTTATTTTATTTTTTTTTTTTAAGTAGAAAATGTTTTCCACTCAGAATTTAGTTCACCGTCTGTCATAATCGTGACTGTATGGTACTAGTCCTAATTCTGTGTTTTACGGGGTTGGGTAAAATTAAGTTTTTTTCTTCCTTAATGGCATTGTCTTATTGCATTTACTGCTAGGTGTGTTTTAATCATCTCACTTAACAAACTTTCTTACATTTCCATTTGACGCCTTCTAACGTGTGTCTCATCTCAATAAATAAGTTTAGTTCATCATTTGTGAATTTTTGTAATCAGGACTAACCTGAGAATTTCCCGCCACCTTGTTTTAGAAACCCGCTGTCTTCGTCCTATCTTTATGTTGTAATTAATTCTGAAACTTTTGAAAACACCACGACATTTTTTATAATCGAAGCGGTTTCCTATTTCAAGTTTCAATCCACAACTGTCGCTAGCTGCAAACAACACCAATAATACTCGAAGAAACAGGAATGATACGTAGTGTACCCGAGGAACAGCGTATCGATCCCCGGATGCATACTTACTACATGACATGATATCTGCTTGCCCATAAGGGGAAGCGTTAGAGAATTATAGTGTATTTTCAGTTTTTGAGCCATAACATTTACTCAAATTGTACTATCAAAATTTTCTCTTCGACAAGGCATGGGATATATTCGACTGCCCAGTTCAAAAGGGAAACAACTCAAAAAATTGTATTTTTGGGTTATTCTCGCCTACACATAGGCAGTAGTGCATTCCACCCAGTTGATAATCAAAACAACACGTGAATTCACTTGTTTTAATAACATGGCACATTTTCTGATTGTCGGTAAAGAGCTAAAAATTGTATTTATTTTATTTTAAAGTGTAATAATTTCCGCAAAGGCAGAAAATAAATATTTTAAACATCTTAAATATTAGTTGGAGTCTATACTTTTGCTACAAATTAACAACAACCAAATATGTCAATTAACAATTTTTCAGCGAAACGGAAATCTTTTCATATGCATTTTACTCACAACTGGAAATTTTGAGTTGTTTCCCTTTCGAACTGGGTCGTCGAATTCTTGGTAAACTGCTTTATATAAACAAAACGGAATCTTTCATTAATGTGTCATGCAGAATCACTGCAAGAAAATTTTACGTTAACTTTCAAGAATTCGCTTGCAATGATTCTACATGACAAATCAATAAAAGTTTCTACCATTATTTATGTCAGGTAGTTTACCAACAACATATTCTATGCTTTATCAAAGAGAAAAATTTGATAATACCAGCATAGGCCGGCATATTAATACACAAGAGCACGTGCACACCAAGTTTTCTGTGAAGCATTTTGGTAAAATATTTAAAACATTCTTGTGTGTTTTGCAGCGCTAGTACAGTTTGAAATGTTCGTCTAACCGATCACAAACGCGCGGAGTTTTCATGCTGTACAGCTGCGATGTTGCAACACTGTACTGTGCACAACAGATCTGTGCTCTTCCCGCGGCCTCTCTTCTTGGCCTCTGCGCAAGCGCACGACTGACATCACCCGCTTACGGGAGTTTCAACATTGAAGAAGTGCACAGGTCGGACTGTGCTCATGCCTGTTGATCGCGAAAACGGTTACTTCTTTCACCTCTTGGTGGCAGCACCTACTGGCGCAGCTAGTGTTACATCCCCGCAACTATAAAACACCTCGCTAGATGCCAGCAGTTACGTTTTTTCCAGGTCAAACGAACATTCTGAGCAAAAATGTGACACGAGGCAAAACTGGCGACGAGACGCTGTGGTTTTGAATGTAAAACAAATGTCAACAATTCAGAGTACAGGTAATGAATGTATATTATCACAGATACTATTTTTACATATTGAACTCTAGATATGAAATATTACTCAGTATACTTACTATAAAATAAAATTTTAACGTCGGACGTTACGAATAAAGAAAATATTACCAAAAATGGTGAGACGACAACCTTGCAATTAAATGTTAACTACTTAGATAATTAGACATACTTACTGATTATTTAAGATCCATACTGAATGCCTGGAAATTAAATAAAGGGAAATGAGAAATAATTTTCAGTGCTATAGTAATTAAATGTTAACCCACGTTCTGTATCATGAAAAGTTTAGTAAAACAGCACGAAATTTAATGTGTAGGAACAATTTGTGACTGTTTTTAACTAAAAATTTTCTTTGTTAATTATTTTTCGAGACAATGTGTGAACATCCATTATCTGACTTCACCGGCCGCTACTGGATAATAATACAATTCGAATAAAGGTTATCGCTCAAAACTGAAAATACGATTAAAGTTGTCTAGCCCTCCCCCTTAAGAATGACATGGAATGAGGCCCTACAATGGAGAATCGACGGAATGAGAAGGACGGAGGGAAACGGGAGATCCCCGATAAAACCCGCCGACCGGCGGCATCGTCTGACGACCGATCCCGCCAGGAATTGAACTTGTATCTCTCTGGTGGGAAGCGTGTTCTCTAGCCACTGCCCAATGTAGGGATTAATCAGCCGTTGTAAAAAGACGGTGATTATGAAAGGCCCATGCGTCTTCTCTTTACGCGTTCATCCTTACTGCAATTCCACACAGGCATTGGCGTCAAAATAAAAGAGCACATACAAAAGTCCTCCTGCCTAAACACACAGTTCAAACCTGCCACATATTGCTTCCCGCAACACGCTAGATTGCTTCGTTCTTTTTTTTAAACACTTCCTCCTCCTTCCCTTTCCCAATACCGCCATCACCTTTACATGTTTGTGTCGCGAAATTCTCTGGAGGAAGCAGTTCGGAATTGTTGTGGAAATTAACCACACTTTTACCGCGCTCAAAAGAGCTGTGGTCGTCGTGCAATATTGGCTGCCTACCCTCCTCTTGTCGCAGGAACTCAGCTTCCTACCTCTGGAACATGGTCCTAACTCCCTTTCCTCCCTCAGACAACTACTTCCTGCGCCCAGGAACAACCCTCAGAGATAAAAAAAAAACACATGTAAGCGTTATTACTTGGGAATACTCGCGGGGCGCGGGGGAATAGGATGGCACAGTTCGCTCTGGCGCCGTGTGTTTATGTGGCTAACTTTCGCACCTTACCAAGCCGTCCAACCTGGGGGGAAAAAATTGGATAACTTTTTTTACGCGTTCCGCCGGATACAAAGAATACTGTAGTAATGAAAACATGAACTAAGTGGAGGGGAAAGCAATGAAAGTAGAATATTTCGTTATCATGAGTTTAAACGTGGGCGTTTATTTGTTCAAGTGATTGCTGGACTCGAGACAAACTTAATTAAAGGTAACGAATAATATGAACAAAAAATATCAGGAAAGAAAAATAGTATTTTTGTGATCTTCCAATAACTGCAAACTTCGCGGGTAGTGTGATTATATTTTACATTTAAAGTTAACTAATGCTGTTAGTATTTACCGTGCCCAAAAATTATCGGCGGAGCTTTGTAAACATATTTTTAACACGTAATTCGAAATACTTCTATGTTTTATTTTGGTTGTGGATTGATCCTGACTATTTTATGCTGCTCCCAAATACTGGTTTAGTAGACACTTGTCAATTTCAGTGAGGTAGTTATGTTTTGTGTCCCCTTAATAACCAAGTATATATTTTTTGGTATTACCTAGGCAAAGCTGTGCAAAAATAAAACGTAAATCCGATAGAAGCACTGTGATTTGCACCAGACATCAAGTTATATTAACGGAGTCGGTTTTCGTTATTGTAAGGAAAGTCTGAGAAAAATAATAATTTGATATGTTTATGAAATAGTGTTAGTTTTGTAGACATTGCATATTTGCCATCACAAAAAAAATTTAGCTAAACCAATTTTCCCATAATGGCACATCAAAGTCAAAACTTGCACGTTTTTAGTCATTACAAGCCGCAAAAACCAATGAACATAAATAAATTTTAAAAATTCACACTCAAACTACATGTAACTGGCCACTACTTGACATGTTTTAAAATCCATTACAAAATATGTTTGTATTTATAAACAAAAATTGATAAAGGAGACGAAAAACTAACACTATTTCATACAAATATAAAAATGTGATTTTTCCTCACTTGAACATCCTTAAGTCTCACGTCCTAATAAAAGTAGTCATTAAAGACCTTGAACACTTACTATTTACGATAATGTGTGGTAACTCCACGCATACACTTGGTCTCTGAATAGGGAAGGTTTATTGACTTCTTTCTTGCATTCGTGTTCAGTGAAGAAAAAGATTATTAATTTGTAAGAAAAATACTGTCGAATCAGTCTGTGGGAGAAATGATAATAATAGTAAACATATTATGCAAGTCCAAATAAAATGTTGTAATATTTCTCAATGCAAAATAATATTTTTAATAAACTGGTGTTTAATAAAGTAAGGCTGCTGAAAAATACACATATGCATGTGTGTTTGTAGGTTTCCCATACATACACACACACGAAACAGAAAGGACGGACAGTTTTAAAACAATTCAAAAATTCGTTAATTTTTCTAAAAAAATATCATTAGGGACAATCAAGTGCGGAAAATCACATCCTTCACGTGGCGGCCACAATCAACGATGCAATTTTGGAGGCTTTATTGTAAGTAGGCACTCACTCTTTTCAACATTGGTCGGTCGATTTGGGCGGCTTCCATACGAATCGCTTCCTTCAGTTCGTCTATTGTTCGTGGCTTCTGCTCGTATACAAGTGCCTTGAGCTGACCCCACAAGAAGAAATCACACGTGCACAAATCGGTAGACCGAGGAGGCCAGTGAGTGTCACCAAACCTGGAAATGACGCGACCAGTGAACAAAGGGCGAATAACGTCCATTGAAATTCTATCTGTATGGGCAATTGCCCCATCCTGTTGAAAACCACACACGTCGGATAGCTATTCGTCATCTTCGTAATTCAGTGAATAAGAAGTTGTTCACTCTAAATCTGAATTAGTGAATATTCACTGATTCACGCCGACGGATGGAGCAGTTTCAACAAATTGAATCAGTGAGAAACCACTGTGAAATCGGTGACTATTCACTGATTTCGATAAAGAGTGGCAACATTCCACAAGTTAATTAATGAATGCCCACAGATTTTCCAGTATTATTTCACTGATCCAATAAGTGAGAACTGTTCTTTGAAAACAATCGAAAAAATGGTGAGTATTCACTGATTCTCTTGTGAGATGTTGGCACACTTAAAGGAAATCAGTGAATATTCACTAATTAAACAATGGCTATTTTCACTGATTCAAAATGTTGAAACTGCTCCATCCATCAGCATGAATCAGTGAATATTCACTAATTCAGGTTTAGAGTGTTGATCCTCTCGACATAGCGCTCCAAGTTCTCGGTAACAGCACCCCCATTATCGTCTCCGAAAAACTAATGGCCGATGACGCAATTTTTATCCATAGCGCACCAAGCTGTCACCCATCAGCGGTTTTAAGACTTTAAAAATCTGTACTTTATGCCAATATGTTAGTATTTTTATTATTAATACGTAAGTATTCATATTGGTATCAGTTTTCAGATCTTACACTGCAAATCTGTGAAAATTGACACGACATGCAGAGCCTAAATACCCACAAAACATAGGTATATAGCACTGCGCCCGCGTGGTAGACAACCCGCATTGTTTACATTACAAGGTTGCATAGCGGAAAGCGTTATTAATCAACTTATGAATAGACTACAACATTAATTTCACCGAAAACCATTGTCCTAAGAGTGTCAGACCAAGTCAACATTTTTTGTTACGGTCAAACATTCGTTTCTTAATTTATCAAAAAATTATGACTAAAATGCACGGTTACCACTTTTCGAGCAATTATAATGAGCCAAATTCGAATTTTACAAATATTAGTGGGATGACATCACAAAACGCAGACCAACACTTTAAGCAGCTTCATTCCCGTAAACTTTATACGAAAAAGTGGCCTTCGATACCACGTAGTTTCTTATTTACGTCCACAAAAGCATTATCAAACCTCTTCAGGCTATAATCCATATGTTTTCGACATATTTTGTCGTAAGGAATCACATCCCGAAAGGTGTCGGTTAAATGAAGAATAGTCCTGTGTGTATGTATGTGTATGTGTATATATATATATATATATATATATATATATATATATATATATATATATATATATATGTATATATGTATGTATATATATATGTGTGTGTGTGTGTATGTATATACAGGGCGAGTCATCAGCTCTGCGACAAACTGTGACAGGATGTTCCTTGCAAAATAACAGTTAGAAAATGTCTGGCAACGAATGCCTGGAAACCACTTCTAAGGGCAGGAAACCCCTGTGAAGATGGGGTTGCAAGTATGGTTTTTATTGAATTTGACGGGAACCATTTGATATTAAGAGATGAAAATTTGTAGGTATGCCAAACAATTCAGTGGCTGTGGCATGCCATTACCCCTGTTGATGTACCGCATACCCTACATAGTCAAATGGGGGTTACCACCCCTTGGAATGGTGAAAAAAGTGTCTTCGGACGGCGTTACATAAATTATGACCACGGATTATGAATAACCTTTCAAGGACGTACAAAAAAGGTCCTCTTGGTAAGAACACCTCCGACGAATGGTTTGCGAGAAAACA
>PNEQ01014144.1:0-10651 GCA_003012365.1 Medauroidea extradentata
GTTTCGAAATTCTTTATTTAAAGGGGTGAAAATACGTGAAATGTGTTTTCGATTATCCTTCCATATCTATCGAATCAATCGAGATATCGAAGTACTCTTTGCTTTAAATTGGTGCTTTTGTAAGTATCCCAAGTACCATTTAAAATATATTTTCCGAATTCGGCCCTAAACTGGTTAAAAATGGGGTAATATGAGTTTTTGACTCACATGAATTCGGCCCTAAACTGGTTAAAAATGGGGTAATATGAGTTTTTGACTCACATTCGATATATATCGATCCCATAATTTTTTATATAGAGACGTGATTTTTGTTTAGGATTGATGCTTGCTTAAATACCTAAAAAGTAATTTAAGGAATTTTCGAAATTCGCTACCTAAGGATGTGAAAAGGGGTGAAACGTGGAGAAAAGCGTTTTCAATTAATCGTCGATATATCTTGAACCCAGCGGGCTAATGTTGTATTTTTTACGTCCACGAGATACCAATAAAGTATTCTAAAACTTGATTCAAGGGTTTTTCGAAATTTACTCTCTTAAGTGGTGAAAAGACCTTGAACGTGTTTTAGATAAATCCTCGATATCTATCGAATCCGTCGAGATATACAATTAATTTTTGCTTCAGGATGATGATTACAGAAATTATCGCAAAACGGTTTTCAGATTTTTCGAAATTCGATTTCTCAATTCTGTGCAGAGGTGATATGTGTTTTTTTAGTGAATGATCGCTTTTAATTCAACTGAACGGGCTAGCGATGTGATTTACACTTCAGTTGGATACTTATATAAATGTCTAAGATGTAAATTTAAAATATTTCGAAATTCGACACCCAAAAGGGTGAAAAAACATAAAATTTGTTTTCCATCAACCCACGATATCTATCTAACAAGTAGCGATATTGAGGTGTTGTTCGCGTCAGAGTGATGCTTACGTAAATATTTTAAAAAATATGTATGTATATTTTTATTTGTAAGAAACGTAAGTAATTATTAAGAATAAAACTTAGTTGGTCAATAATCAAGGCAGACGATCCGAAAAGCAGGAACGAGCAGC
Source organism: Medauroidea extradentata (assembly GCA_003012365.1). Lineage (NCBI taxonomy): Eukaryota > Metazoa > Arthropoda > Insecta > Phasmatodea > Phasmatidae > Medauroidea > Medauroidea extradentata. The sequence goes on from PNEQ01014144.1 coordinate 1,051, forward strand.
GAGAAACAACTTATACAGGAGTTTCACTACAGTAACCTATCGAGACGTGGTGTTGTACAACCTCTATGAGCCCAGGACACAGATATTTTTTTTTTCAATAAATTTTATTTTCATTAATTATTTCGACGTTACGTGACGCAGTTGTTTGTCACTCAGGTCTAAATTCCGGGAGGTTCTGGGTTCGAATTCCGTTAAGGGCGTTGGACCCGTAAAATTCAAAATTTTATATTTGTGCCAAACACTGTTCAACTTTTGCACATCAGATGACACGTCATTTCCCCAAATAAAAAAAAAATTAGGCCCTATAGTTTTTGCATAATCACTCATCAAAGTGTCAAAATGGCCATTGCGGTGTAACCAAAATCAAAAAAAGTAATTAACGAATAAATTAAAAATTACAGGAACTGATAGTTAGTGTATCAATGCATTTTACGACATGGTTGGCAAAAGTTAGTTTTGAAAATTTCAGTAGTAGCCAAAAGTCAAAGTTATGCAAAAATTTACTCATTTTCATCAATTTTTTAAAAATACAAAAAGTTATCGCTTTGTGTTCACTAAAGTGTCTTGAAGTAGCTCACATTATTAAGAATCAATATGAATTATCTTGTTTCTGCAAGTTAATTATTTTTTATTATTTTGGCTACACCGCAACTGCCATTTTGTGACTTTGATAGGTCATAATGCTAACTATGGGACCTAATTTTTTTTTATTTGGGGAAATGACATGTTATCTGATGTGTAAAAGTTGAACAGTGTTTGGCACAAATATAAAATTTTGAATTTTTACGGGTCCAATGTCCTTAAAAGCTGCGTGTAAACGTTCAATTCTGACACACAAAAACTACAAGGCAGATCGAATTAGTGTAATTTACATGTACTCTTTAAAAGGGGTAAAATTACAATTCGCTCTCCACTTAGGTTCCTCTACAATATCAGCTGACATATCGTCGGTAAACTGCCAAAAGTGATTGAGTCATAAATGCTATTTCGTTTAAAAACAGTATTAAATTGTAGATATTAACAAAAATGTGGTATGTTACTGTACTGTGACACAACAGTACGAAACGACGAATAGACTTTAAACTTGGGCAATTGTTCGTAAACAACATATACATATTCCTAGCATTTTTATAATTTTATCTCATTTTGACATTGTCACTTTTGGCAGTAAACCGATGATATATCATCTCACTAATCTCAGGTTTGGGGCACCAAATACGTTTCCGCGAAACCTTAACTCTCTGAAACTTTGTAATGTCAATAAAGTTAAAGTGAATATTTTGAAAATATATAATTGAGGGCACCGTCACCAATGGTTGTGCACAGGGTAAACATATGTTTCTCATTCGATTAACCACTTACCTTACATGTCTGTAACTACCCCAGAATGTCAAATTGGCAGTTTTATAAATAAGGCCCAGGCGAAGTCTCTGTTAGTGACAGGGACAAACTTAAGACTGCTTTTCGCGTGGACAGCTATAGCTACTTATCCTGCTGCAGAATTAGTTCAACTAGCCGCTTGGACATTCTAACACTTGATGACTGAAGTACCAATCTTGTGTACAAAGAGGTTATTCAATTAAAGTAAATAGTATCAGTTACGAATAATACTCGCGAGCAAAGCCGCGGGGGACTGCTAGTAATATATACAAAAATTGTGTTGAATATTGTGTATTTAGTTCTTCTTGTCTTCATATTTTCAAAATAGAGGTCATTTTTTAATTTTTAGCGTAGTATCAAAAGTCTTCGGAAATATTTTTCAGAATTTCACCAAACTTGGGTACGGTGGTTATTTATATATTTTTCGAACAGTATTGCATATCTTAGGCAATATTTTTCAGACTGTTATCAAACTTGGTTCACATATACTGCTTACAAAACTGACATTACTTTTGTGTATTGTGTTCATCCTGTCTTCATATTTTCAAAATTACGGCCATCTTTATATTTTTAACATAGTAATACATATCTTGGGATATATATTTTTTTCAGAGTTTCATTAAACTTGGTACGCACATAGTACACATACCTGACTTGACTTTGTATATTTCGTTCATCCATATGTAAAATTTTGATAACGGCTGCAAGTTTTATTTATCTTTATAATAGAGAGACATCGCAGAAAAAAGTTTTCCAATTTATTTAACTGGTTACTCGCATATTACTTATCAAGCTGACTTATATTTAGTACATTTTGTGTATTATACTTCTAAATCAATATTATCATTTAGTATTCCTAGATTACGTAAATGATTTTAACTTTCAGAGTTAATTTGTACCCACATTGAGGAAAGTAGGCTTATCATTTATGCTGGTAATTTCTTGTTTTAAAATTGTTGAGATTTAAAAATTTTTATTTCAAACCGAAGCATTTATATTTATTTAAAGTTCATGGGGGTGAGAGTTATAGCTAAGGGTTCCAATAAGCATGACTTTTGAAGATGCTATTTACACAGAGTATAAGGTTTGCTTGATTTCCAAGTTAATTATGTGCAATAAAATTCGGAGATTCCAAACAATATGTGACCTCAAACTCAGTTCAAGCTTGACCATGTACAGAAAATTTCAAGTTCCACGGTTTTTATTTAGTCGAGGACATATTACATTTTGTAGCATAATATAAATAGAAACTTACTAGAAATAACATATTGCTTTCAAAAAATTTTAAAACAATGTAATTACTTAATATTGAAACTGTGCCAAGTACTACATAAAAATGCAAACAAGACGATTTACTACAGATATGTGTTTCTTGAAGTGATACAAGAATAATGGTGCGATTTTTTCAACTCCATTCATTTGTTCGTCGGCAATTATGAGTTGACATATGGCCTATTTTACTAAAGTAATATCGTTAAACATAAAACTGAAATGAAAGGAGAATCAGGCAATATATTTCCAAGAAACTTTTTTATGATGTTATGTTGAAATAAAAAAGAAATTAGAAAGTTGTGAAAGTTGAACTTATTTTCTCTTTTTCATTCTATTTTAAATTTTGACTAAATCTCGTACATCATTATGTTTCATATCAAGTAATATGAAAATAATAAGACGTAGAAATATTTGATCACGCAAATTCTTTAAACACATATACATACATTTAAAGGAGTTCGAGTGATATATATGCCTCTTCAGTTAACTACCACATAATGCGGGACTCTATCGAGCACTAATGAGAGCATTAATATAAATGACAGACAAGAATACGACCACTTACTTGAATAGTTTATTATTTTGTAAAAAAATAAGTTAGTGACCCGTACACATGACACTAGATGAACAAGATGGACTACGCTTTGTATGTTTTATTTACGTGCAGTATTGTGTGTGTTGCAGTTAGCTGGTCACGTTAGCTATAAAGGAAGTGGACGTTATCAGTATTTAATGATAGTAAAATATTGATAAATAACACTCCAGTTGCTTCTTTTGTGGTCTCTAAGGCATTCTTAAACCCCAAAAACTAGGTTTTGTCGGTGAAATACACATTCACACACGCACAATTTTTTGTACACAAAATTTGTACAAGGGGGTAAAATAGTACGGTACTTATACACTTCTAGGTAGTATACAAGTCGTTATATAAACTAACTAAATGGCATGTTCACTTCGACGCAAGTTCGCTATGCTTGAAGTGTATGTGCAGTAAGTGTAGAACACTTCATGAGATATAACTTACCACGCTGGCGCCAGGCATCTCAGCGAGACACACCTGCAGCACACTAGCCAACAACACGAGACAGTGTGCTCCCTGCATTCTTGATGTCCTTGAATAGCACGTGGTCCTCAGACACACGACTTAAATATGCCCGCAGTCCCTAGCACGCACTGTTACCACCCCCACCCCTCGCTACACGCGACAACTGGAGTAATGCGAGCATTCAGCAAGACTACACGGCAGATATGAAAAATAAACCGTGCCTGATACACTCCACTATTGTCGGCCTACTTCTCTTACAAACGACATTGTCGCAGCCACTCGTGTTGTGTCACACTATTCCTGTCATGTTTACACTCACGTCGATATATCTCGACTGAGATGTGGAAATAATTCGCGGCTTTAATGTAGTTCTGGGGTCGGTTCAAGATAAAGCGAGTACATTTGAAACCACGGTTACATTATTTATTTTTGATAATTTATAGTTTCCTGTCCATTTGAAATGTAGGTAAATCACTGTAAGTAACAATCAATATGTATAGGTTCCACCGTCCCCAAAAGTTTGTCAGATGTCAAAATAAATAATTACAATATTTTGAATTACAATTATAGGTAATTAACGTTGTCTTCAGAAATGTTCACTTTAACGCGAACCACAGTTTATATATATATATATATATATAATAGGTGTAAAATGCTCGTTGTAAGACATACAAACAGTTTGTTTATGTTTGAAACTACTGCAAAATTTTAGTCAAACGAGAGTTACCAAATACATCTACGTTGTAACCAAGTTTTGAGAATTCTTGCGTGTAGTGATTGTTTACCTTCCTTGTTCCTAAACCCTAGTTTTGTATTTCTCTGGTGCTGGTTGTGTTATGCAGGTTTCCTACCTGCCAGGTACAACACAAGTTTTATATAATGCCGCATCACTGTCACACAAGCAGTACAGCATTGCGTAATATAACATTTCATAGTGTTGTTAGTTGTAGTGGAAACTTTTTTTTTGCTTATACGAAAGTTGTTAATCACGAAGTGGTATTTCACGCAAAAAATAATCGCCTTGCTAACATAATTTAACAGTTTGTGTGTGTGTGTGTGTGTGTGTGACACTGACAACATTTACAGTACGTGTTAACAAACCACCCACGTTACGTTGAATGCGACACAAATACTGCATTTGTGCTGTCATTAATATGCGTATGTTCAGTCATTGTGTTATACTGAGTATTACGACGTACAGTCATTATAAAACATCCCGACTGTTTCACCAACAACTTTCTCACCATTTCCATCAAAATCCACATGAAGCATCAGCTCCAGCGATAGTGTGTTGAGTTCGTTTATGTGAGTTATTTAAGGGGACACTTGAGTGAATATTTACACTGTTTAATAATTTCTATATTCGTAAAAGATATGGTTCGTTTTGTAGACAAAGATTGTGACTACTTTATCTGTAATGAAAATTTTTAGCTTTCATAGTTTTTTAACTATGGCATCTCAAAACCCAAATTTGCATAAAACGATTTTATGCTTTAAAGGAAAACCAACTAAGTTGAACTGAAATATTTCATACTGAATAGCGATGTTGTTGGCTACAAGGTCTCCTATATAAAATAAAAAATATATAACATTTTTAATTTAAAAATTTTATGAAATTTGTAGTTAAAATTTAAAAAGCTCACCCTAAACCAACTAGATTTTTATTTTCAGTTTGTCTGTATATTTTCACGTGTAACGGCTAACTATATGCTAATACCTAACCTCTCTGGACACATCACTTGATGTTTGCGCGTGTTAAATAAATTGTACAGTCAGCACGGACTTATAAAATTTGATAAAAATTGTTAGTAATATAAAACACGAATTTGTCGATTTCAGTTTTCTTTCTTAAACATATTTATCTTTAAATGGGAAGATATACGGAACTACTATTCAGCAATTTGCTGCCAACCATACATCGAATAAGGCAACTATACCTAATGCTGAATTTTATACAGTAACGGCTAGTGATTTTTTTGCGAAGGTTAAATCTTTAGTGCTCACTTTATCCCGAACGACAAGTTGAAGCGAAGTCCTTGGGCAATCATGGTAGAAGAGACTGTGAAGTAAGGACTTCACTGAGAAGAAATTCAATTGTCTTGATAATCGCCGGTAATTCACTAACAATGCCATTAAAAACATGGCGCAGATCAGGCTGACCATACTCACAGATAGATTCCGCCCACATAGGCCTGACATATTCGTGCTGGCAGGGTTTTAAATATTGCTTTAGAATGTGTGTGTATGTACGTGTGTATGTATATATATATATATATATATATATATATATATATATATATATATATATATATACACTCACAAACACATATCGTGGGAAGATCCGCACCCCCAGGATTATTTTTTGTACATTTTAACTATGATTGACCAGTGGTTAAGATATTCTTCTTTTTTCTTGTGTCTATAGAACTTTATTTGATGCTGTGGTTCGTTACATAATTTTGGCTGTAATTTTATGCTTTTATTTCTTTTCTAACTTTGTGATTATGTACATTTTCTTATAGGGATGGTTATTGTTTTGAACATGTCTGTCGGCTTATTTATTTTTTTCAAATGCATATGGTTTGGTGGTAGTTAATTCTTTACTGGCAAAAGAGAAAGATAAATATACTCTGTGGTTGTTACAGATACTTCTTGTTTTGTTTGTTACATATGTGTCTATGTCTGTGACGTATGCGGTCGTATAACATTCATTCGATTGCAACGAAGCTTTGGCGGGGAATGCGTGCGCCCGCTTTTTTTATGACAAAAAAAGTGAATACATTGGCAAAGGAGGTAGGAAAAACTTGACAAGGATGCAGAACGAATCACCCAAAACACTTTGGGGAAGTTGTTTGTTAAACGGCCAATAATGACCCACGTTAACATCAATTTTTACCATTTAGAATTAAAAAAAAAAAAAAAAAAAAAAAAAAAATTGTTTTCTTCAGAATTAGAAAGACATTAATTTTTTATCGTGATTTATCACATTGAAAATTATTATCAATGCTACTAATATCTGTTGTATCAAAATATAAAGTGTCAAAAAGTTTAATCAGAAACGTATTTAACTTTTTATAATTTTTTTAATTAGGTATTTTTAAGGTATTGAAAAAAGAAAAACGTATTTTTTCGAATTACTTAAGATTATTTGGAGAACTTAGAACAAACTTTTGCCCGAGTCAAAGTAACAGTCAAATGAAATCAACGCGAACGAAGTCGCGGGCAATAATTAGTATTTCATGAATTTAAAAGTTAATTAATTACGGCAAAATACTTCACAGCTAATGAGCAACTGTTTAAGCAGATAAGAGTGTGTAATCATTATAGCGACAACACTATGAATAAGTTACTAGAAGATGTTGATTCTCTACGAGAAATAGTTTGCCTACTTCAGGAAGATTTGAATTGTCGTGAGAATATAAATGAACAGTGATGATCAGTTGTTGCAGCCGTGTGGTCAACGGACAAACCCTGCCAGACATCTCAACAAAGTAGTACTTTCAGTAGTTTTGGAGAATCCACTTCGTGAGTGAATGTGGTAAATAGGAAACAGAAAAGAAATATTTTTTTCAATAAGATACGTTACCTAAAAGTAACAGATTTTCATTGTTCGTACGTGAAAAGGTCTCGGCCTAGTAACAGACGCGAAAGTAGTTAAGACTAATAATAACTAAGATAACCTAAAACATTTTAAAGGCACAGAGTTTCGTAAGAATTTTAAATTTCAACAATCTCAAACTATTACTGGTAATGGTTGGTTTTCATAATGTTGCGTTATGAATGAACTGAAAAAAATATATATATTAAAGTATATGAAACGTATTAATTCCTGCAGATAGTCATGATAGGAATGTGACGTCTCATGTAAGTGATAAAATAAACTGTGGCCTAGCAACTAGAAGGTTTGACTAAACATTATTCTCCAAAGCAGGGAATAAAATCAGTTAATCATCATTAAATCAGTAGTTGTAATCTTAAGATATATTGCTAAATTCATAGGTAGTTCGTATTAGTAATGTTAAGACATATTGCAACATAAACCAAGATTTACATTAAATTACTTAAGAAAAATTGCATCCCGTGAAAAAAATCTAATGAAACAGAAACTCTACAGTGTCATGTTCAAACTCCTAAAACTATAGTGTACCCTATAAGACCTCGAGAAGCTTATAACAATAACTGCACAAGAATATTTTTTTCCTTGTGCAATTCACATCAGTTAATTCAAAACGCAATCTTCAGCCATTCATGTTAGGACGTGTCTCAATTTAAAGAGTACTCTGTTGAGAGAGTACTCTATTGCATAACTCCAAGAGAGAGCTGATGTTTACTCTGTGGCACTCTCCTCTCTCCAGATGGGACGATATGCTCTCTCGTATTTGTCAACAAACGATGCATGTTAACAAGTGCATACATGTTATTATTACAAGTTATAAACACATCAAATATTTATGTGGGCAGTTCAAATAATAAGTTTTGAACTTTCCAGCGTTGTATTTTAAGCGGGAAATAGCTGTTTTCATGTGTTGCCTAAAATTTTTATTTTGTGTATTTAATCACACATTAGGGCCGTAATTTTAGCAGTTCATTAGAAATAATTATTTATGTATAAATATTGAAATATTTTCAAAGTATGGCGCACGTTTCTTCATTAACCTCAAACCATAGTTGATATAAAGATGGCGTACTCCAGAGAGCACGAGAAAGCGAGAGCGAGTATACAACTTCGCTCACTCGCTCTTTCGTACTCTCGGCGAACAATTTAGACAGGCACAGAGTGCTCCCTCTCTCTGACTTAGTTGTGACGTATTTCCGACAGCGAGAGCACGAAAGAGCACTCTTCGGGTGAATTGAGGCACGGTCTTAGTAGCAGCTAACTACCTGAACTCTATTTTGAAAACTGTGCAAGCAAATTCAAGTCTAACATTTACACGGTTCAAATCTATTTCCTACACATAAAACTTAGCAGATAACAAATTATGTTAGAAAAACAAATACTGTATCTCAATTATGTACAAATGTAAAATTACTGCATCAAAAATGTGAAAATACAGCAATAAAATATTCAGTCTTTAAAAAGTATGTTGTACACTTAAGACAAGGTAATAAACGAAACAGTGCAGTATTTTTTATTTTCTCTGTTTAACTAAAGATGGGTATAACTGTGTGGAACTTAATGTAAAGCATCTATCTAGATGGAATCTAGGTAATAGTTACTGTAGAACTAACTGAAGAGGTGATAACATTTACATACAGGCTATCCTAGCCTGTAAATAAATTTTGTTAACATTCCCAAAATGAATAAACTTAGAGAAGATAAGCACTTTGAGGTATCTGCAATGAACAAACCAGGCATGGTCAGCGTACAACTGAAGTCACGAGATATTTTTTGCAATTATAGAACTCCCAATGGGGATATATGGATTTTCTTTCTACAATATTATTAAGAAACATTTACTCCAAATTCATACTATGTGTTGATTTAAACTAAGGTACTTAATATGAACATTTGTCGTGACTATTTGAATAAATTAAATTAATTTAATTTTTTTAAATGACAGGTCATACTGGGTAATAACAAACTCTTGCAGTGCTACGAATCATGTTCATACAACCAGGGAGGCGACACTACATTGGCCCTACGCTTGCTCTATTGAAAATAGCGTTCTCACTCTGTACCAACCTACATATTATAGTACTAAATCATACTAATCGCTATGATTTTGTCATGCGAATAAAATTTAAACGTATTGATATAATTATCTCTCATTTCAACCAAAAGCTTAGACATCAGAATACAGATTTGTTAAATAAGAACTATTTAGTTCAATATTTGTGTTTTTATTTAAGTTATGTTGGAGCAGCTGTGTCATGTCACGTCCGTTGTCCGTTATTTATCTATGC
>PNEQ01014145.1:0-10653 GCA_003012365.1 Medauroidea extradentata
CCCCGTGCATTTAATGAGTAGATATTGTAGCTAAAATTTATAGGAGTAGTTTAATGTAGTTGTAAACATTGCACGGCCCTATGTAAATAAAAGCACGTGGCATTATTTGTGTTAACATCGGCGGAAAGATATGAACAGGCAGGAAATAGAAATTAATCAGGGCTTTTTTGAGTGTTCACTTTATTCCGAATCACCTATACTACTGTTTTTTTCTATATCGGGATGTGCATTGAACCTTAGAATTTTTTGACTAAAGTTGTTTTTCTTTCTCTGCTGTAGCATATGCAAGGAAGTTTCTGCATTTGCTGACCTATTTACAGTGCACAAAGATTTCACTGGTCTTTTGAAAAACCTTTCTATTTTAGTAGCATTGCTGTAAGGCAGGAAAATCATGGCTTTTGCAAGATTTGATAGCAGTGGACACATTGGTTTTCCACTTTCTCAATTTCGGTATGCAGTGTGCCAGTTATCTCAATATTTATGCTAGACAAATTTCTCTATAAAGTTCATCCCTTCAATATTCAAGGAAACATTTTTGTCTTAATGCCTACAAAAACATCTACGTCATCAAACTAGTTGTCTTTTTATAAGTCCACAGCAGTAATGTAATTTTTTGCATTATCTCAAATTGCACAAAACTAGCAAAAGTTGTCAAAGATGTTAGGGAGCAAGAAGAGATGTTAGTACCACAGTACTGTGCTAACAGTATCTAATTGAAGCTCTTGTAGACTCTATATAACAGACCGTGTGAGTTTATGCCATATAAATCCATACTGCCAGAGCATAGTGTCCCAGGTACGCCAATATCATAATATAATAGCTTCTTTCATTACAGAAAACCGAGAGATTTTTGAAAGTATGAAACACAATCAAGACATTAGTGTGCGGAAAAAGAGGCATCAAACTACTGCTATAAAGATTAGGCTATTAGCAACGTAAAAATAAAAAAAAAAAAAAAACAGAGGACTAGAAAATAAATTCTACCTTCCACACTTTCATTACCTGTTTTGCTTTTATATAAACCACGGTTTGACACTCAAACTTGTTTAACCTATTTGTCTACATGAATAATATTTTACTTTCTGAAGAATATTGATACAGTACATATTCAAATAATCATGGCCTGTTGTACTACGTACAAAAACCACGTAGTGAATGAAGAATAAGCTCATATTATGTAGTGTATAAAGTAAAGTATAAAGTTTGCCGGATTGTGAAATTTTATTTCTGAGAAACATGTCCAGTAGCTCAATTGTGTTGAACTTTAGTTCATCTTCACTTTGTGGAAAAAACAGGGCCTCTGCATTCCTGTTTACAGACACTTTAACTTACTGACAAGCATTCTCCTCCCAAATTTTTTTTATTAATTGAGTCAAATAACTTCTTACAACTCTGAAGTCATACCACAGCTGCATTCTATGATCTACATACCAAAATTCTTTGACAGATGACATTGTCCTGGTGCAAGCCACCCTCAACAACACAACATGCCTACAAACTTTAGTACAGTTACTAAAACATGTAGACAGAGCTGCATAAATACTTTCAGGTAGGAGAACTTAAAATGCAGATGGAAGACACATTTTTTACCATGTATGTGACGTTTTGCTGGCCAAGCCTGCTTCTTAGGGCTGCAAATGAGTACACACTGCAATATGACGGACGGTAAGCAGTGGTTAACACCTAGCGGCCGAAGAAGGAACTAGTGTGTGGCAGGAAATTTAAATGCAAGTAAACGTATGTTTAAGAAGCCTGGTGGCTGTCTGGATTTTGTGATTACTGATGGACTAGTTCCCAGCACCTCAGTTCTGCACTATAATCTGAAAGTGGTAAGGCTCTCACCACTTTTGTGTTATAACAGGAATTAAGAATGTTTGGGAGGCTGCATGTGCAGCACCTGTTTTATTCTGAAGGTATAGGCTAGTAGGGCCAATATAGTCAGCATCATACTGTGTGCAATGTAGTTGGTAGATTAGGTTCTTTGTCCCACCCCACAGCTGTAGTTTCCCACCCCACAGCTGTAGTTGCCATGAATTGGGTATGTATGATTGGTGAGCCTGCTATGGAAGGTTGTGGAGGGTTGATGTATTGCAAATGTGCTGCAGCAAGGACTATTGCAGGGATGGGAACCTCTGGGTGTGCTGATTATGCTGAGAACAGGGCTCGATGGTAGTTCGTGATGCGACAGTTTGTTCCAAAGTCGTCTAAAAACCAGTCTTGAGGGTTTGGAGAACTGTTTGTGAATTAGGGGTGAAGAGGCAAGAACTTTGTGGCCACAATAGAGGATGGTCTTGAGTTTGTCGAGGCCTTCATAGTAAGGAACTATCAGAGGAACGTCAGTGTTACTGCTGGGTCTGTGATCTATTACTGGAAATAGCCCGCTGAACCTGACCGTCAACAAGGTGTTTAGGATATCCTCGGTCAATAAATGTTCTGCCTATTTGGTCACACTATGAGTTCAGATAATATTTGGTGAAGAATATGTTTTTGGCTCTGGTTGCTTTGCTGTATTGGAGAGATTTCTTTCAGTAAAACTAGTGGTAGTCGTCGCAATGGAGGTATTGAAGATGGTTGCTAGGTTTGGTGTGCACCGTAGTGTCAATTTTTCCATTTTATAGGGCTGGCTCCACCTCCAGAAAAATTGTCTGTGTGTTTGAATAGTTCCAGGTCAGGTTGTTGAGAAAATCAATGAGACATTCCTATGTGGAAATCCAAATGTTGTCATTGAACTGGTTTCAGAAGTATGGCTGTACTTATTCGTGGATTAGAAGTTTTGTTCTGGCATGCCTGTAAATAGGTTGGCATAGGTGTGGGCCATGCGGGTGCCAATGGCTGTCCTCTTAATCTGTAGGAAGTGTTGGTCTTGAAATCTAAAATTGTTGGTCAGCGTGAATCTGGCAACTGAATCTTAAGACTCAACAGCAAGTCATCCACAGCCTTCTTAATGGAATGATGAAACTGTAGTGCGATATTTGTTTGCATGTTCAATACCTTTTACAACTTCTGAAACCAAACAATTCTAATGGTGATTGTAACTACAACTTCTGCCCCTGAATGTTACAACTACTACATACCCCGGTGGAGGAAGAGTAGAAGGCAAAATAAATATGATAATCACGAAATTCGGAATTAGAATTTCAGATAACTTCAGGTGATAAGTGTAGTTTAGACATAGTGAGTATCAATAACAAACGCTAGGATCGTGTTTGGTTAAAACTAGGTTAAATATCATGAGGAAAAAGTACAATCAAATAAGTCCATTTAAATAGTAGGTAGGATAATGTTAAGTCCAGGAAAAATGTGACCGTAAAACTCAACTATATGTGTAAAAAAAATTTTACGTGATGTGTAAATTACTTTTATTGTAAAATAACTCGGCCTAAAAATAGGAGAACAGTTATAAAAAAAAAATAACCTATTTTACATTAATAGAAATGCTCATATTCACCTTTATATCTCAAAAAACACACACATACTAGAAACAATGCAAAAAGTAAAATTTACTGGTACAGTAGACTCCCGATTATCAGTGTGCGGATTATCCAATTTGCGGATTACCCGCACAAAATATTTCACTTTAAACAGTTGAAAAAAGTTCAGAAAATGTTTAAAGATAATTTTTGTTATTTATAAATACATGCTGTGTTCACTTGCATAATTTTCACCAACGTGTTAATCCCACAACCATGTTTTGAAAGGCTTAAAGAAGATTTAAGTTTTTTCCAGAAGGCGAAACAATTAGTTCCGTGCATGAATAAATTAACGAGATTATCCCGTCTGTAGCATGTGAATGGATAAACATTTTTTTTATTGTGGATAATTAAGATATCTGCGATTTTTTTTACTATATATATATTTTTTTAGATTATTAGCGCATACCCCCGAATCATTAATGTGAATAATCGAAAGTCTACTGTATTAAAATGCTGCCTTGCTGCAGGAATGAATTTGAAGTTTTTTCTTTCCACAAAGGTCTAAGAAAGGGTAAAAGTGGATTATCCGTAGTTTTGGATTATCCGAGGCACCGGCCCCCCTCCATTTGGGCGTATAATCGGGAGTTTGCCGTAGTTCAATTAAAAAAAAAGTACAAAATTTGTTGCATCTCTTACCGTTTTATGTACATAAGCAATTAACTGTTTCACAGAAGCCTTACTTCTACTAAAAATGCCATTTGTTTACATTGAAAAACAATTACTGCTGAGCTACATGAAAAAAAACTGGTGACCATTTACATTTACAATAAGCAGAAAAGCACACAAGCAACATATAACTTTTAACACACCACATTTATCGCGACGATAAGTATTGTTGTACCACGAGCTTCAAAAAATATAAGATACTGAAAAAAATAGCATAGACAGTACGGAAAACTGTCTAAAATCTGAGAAAGCAATCTCCCAGTTTCCAGCGCAGTACTAGCAAAAAAGAAACACAGAATGACCAGAATCGCCACACATTCTTCGTTGACTTAGCGGACGATCTATGTCGGGCAAAGAGGCTGGCTATGCCTTCCGCCAGACTCGCCCTGCAGCAAAAGGCACTACTAACAAGCTGCCACACTTGCAATATTGCATCACTAACCCAGACGAGTACTTTAGGTGTTGAACAAGTGTATTTATTCACATAGAAGCCCATCAGAAGAAATTTGTAATTGATTTGTGGTAAATCAACTTATTTCATGAACAATTATTTACATGAATGGGCAAAACATTCACATCTTACATGTCTGCTACATGAAAATGTCACACCCGGCATCGAAAAAAGAATATATCTTTTCATATGTACGATACATACATACTAATATTGCTCATACGTATTAAAATAAGAATACTTGAGAAGCTACGCCCTCCATATAGGCCTTAAGTCGTTACAACGACGTATGGCAGTAGTGCTGCTCTGTTTTCAAACACACACTGATTTTTTTTTTAACCAATTTTTGCCAGTTTGATTTGCCAAGCAATAACTGCAACTCTAATTTTACCACAGTGAATTAGATAATATATTATGACAATTTTTAATGTAATTTCTTACTATTTTTCACAGAGTTGCTATTTTTGATGGTACCCGAGAGCATATTCGTAATATTGCTACCTTCGTTACATCCAGAGTTCGTAGAATCAGGGGTCTAGCGCATATTGGCCACACTACCAACACAGTAAGACAGGATGAATGGCCACAGGGCTTATTTCAAACAAACAATTGCCAGTTCCAGCCTAAACCTCCAGTGAGTGTAAACCAGTTGCTGTACATGCAGCCTACCACAAACTCATACTGATTAATGTTATAACACCAGAGTGGTGAGAGTCTTACCACTTTCAGATAATAGTGCAGCACCGAGGCACTGGGAACTAACCAATCAGTACATCACAAAATCCAGACAACCCCCAAGCCTCAACATATGTTAAAATTTCATTCAAATTTCCCACCACACCCTAGTTCACCTCAGCTGCTAAGTGTACTAATTACCAACCACAGCTTATCACCTGCCGTACCGCAGTATGTAATCATTCGCAGTCCAAGGTAGCTGGCTTGTCCAGCAAAAAGTCACAATCCAATCACGTGAAAAATGTGTCAACCCTACCTGCAGGTACAATTCTGTAAGTACTTGTGCATCTCTGTCTACATGTTTAAGTAATTAGTAGCCCAGCAGCAGTTTCCACATTCTCTTTGTATATAAAAATTTAGTATAGTATTGGTACACAACCCATTTTCTCCACCTCTGGCATCATCAATGCTTCTTACTCACATTAAGGTTAATTCTACTACAGGTTAGAATGACCAATGTTAAAAGTTCAGCACAGGGAAAATTTCTACCGCTTGAGTGCTGGTATCGGTAAATGGTGTAAACCGACCAATCCTAGAGCTTTCCTGAAATTACTTAAAGTTGATAATTTTAAAGCCAAAATTGGTTTGCTTCTCATTTTAAAATTAAATTTAAGGACTTCTCTCTTTACCACATCTAGTTAAAATTTTATCAGGTACGTTAGCGATTGCAGCACAACTAGAGGCAGAATTTTTCCCTGCGCCAAACTCTCCCACAAGAAAACACTTATTGAAAATGAGATATTAGCAAACGAATTGTGTGAAGTAAACTGGCACAAGAACCCATCTAGTTATTTTTTAAATATCATACTATAATTTCCATTTTTCAATTTAAATTCATTATCAATATAAATACTAGTTTTCATATATAATATTTTTATTTCTAATTAATTATATATTCCCAGTTAATCAGATGTGAAGTGTGTTATGTATTTATACTGCAGGATACAACATAATAGGGAAATTTTCTAGAAAAATTTTTATAATATTTACCTGATTCTTCTGAATTATTTAGACACTAAATGCAGCCAGGCAAAGCAATAGCTCTGTGAACATCATAATTTTCGAATTATTCAGCTTTAAAAATGCCATATTTTCAAACGCCGCCACAAACATTGAAAACACGTTCTTATTGGCTAACACATTTATGACATAGTCTTACTTGTTTTGGTTAGCCACCGGACGTCAGGCACTATTGTGTGTATTGGAATTTTTCACCCACTTAAAAAAACTGATAAAGTTTAGCGAACCCGGTTACGTAAAAGTTAATTCGAGGAATTCGTCCGTTGTTTGGGCATGCATGATTGTAGACTTACTAGTTAACAAGGAAGATTTATTTCACTTCCGTTGATTTTAAATGAGTGAAGACAGCAATGCCTATTAGTAGCTCCCACACATTACAACGTTTTAGTTACAGGTTTGAGTTTGCGACCTCCTGTTGATGGTGGTGTTCGTGACCCGCGTTTGGTTATGATAAGAGGTGTCCTTGCTCTGTCTCTTACGTGATTAATGTTGGATGATTGGGTTCGTATTAAGTAATGTTGTAGTATGCCCGGCTAGCTCTAATTTAAATAAAATAACAAAGGAGTTTCTTTTTAAATCGGCCTAAGGGACTCACGCACTGCGGGTTGCGTCACGAGAGGTAGATACTTAAAGTTTCTTTCGACGAAAAGAATAGGCGCTTCCTCCGGCGGCTTTTGATCGGTCACGACGTTAATTATGTTGCAGGTACCGGCCACGATCACCCGAAAAGTCCACACTCCGGTGACCCCGAGCTAGCTGTCCACCGTCCTTACAAACCCGACGACGAATATCCCGACACCTGTCCTCCCGAGCTCACACACACCCCGCTCGTCTTAAGACTTCATTACGTCTCTCTGCGTCGCGACTTTTTCTCTAAGTGCCTCGCGGTTCGCATCTTTGCTCTCCTGGGCGGCGTCCCCTTCCCGCCCCACCGGACTCATGGGGCGGGTAGGTTCCCCCGACCAATCAGAGCGAAGCCCTGGCCCGAACATTGCGTGCGTCCCTTGTGGAAGCCTCCGTATTTATTTAAAATCAAATTAAACATGGGCACATTCTCACAGCAATTACAAATAAAACACTTAGCCTAATTACTACTTGCTATCTTTAATAAATATAATTCTAGTTCAAATTACGTACGTTACACGGGGTCTGTTGGGGGAGGGGAAAAGGAGAAGAAATGTGTAGGCGAGAGAGAAAGAGAGGGGATTGTATGGCAGGGAGACAGGGGTTGGTCGGGCACCCCCCTTCTCGCACAGCATGTGGTAAGGCCCACGCATCATCTGCTCTATTGTCGCCAGACCGGCGGGCAATTATCACTCTTAAAAACTATAATCACTATACATAAAATTATCTTAGTGTTACCAGCATATTCGAGTCTGTGACATTCCACAGGTTAAAACGATACCAGACACGATACCTCTGTGATAATATTAGTAATAGTCATATTTTCTACTGTTTTTATACTGGCCTATCATAGGATCCCACAGACCCCTCACAATCAATTCTTAAGTTAAAAATGGATGGCAATATGTTACATATGACAATAAAGGCCCCTTCATTACAATTAATCATCACAATTAACCTAAACTACATTAATTTATATATATATATATAAAAGTATCAATAAAACAGGGCCGTCACAAGTTTATATTAATATAATTTAAATACCAGAGAGATAATAATTTACTACCATTTCATTTTAATATTTCAGATCCGGTATATAATCATAAGTTTCGGTTTGAAAGGTCAGCCTAACGATGTTCACATTCGTAAAACAAGTGAACCTGTCAAGCTAATATTTGGAATGTGTTTAAACAAACCTGGCACAGACTGGTGAACAAACATTCTGGTTGCGTGAGTCGGTAAAATAATATGGCAGGTCAATTAAATTATTACAAGTACAAGTAACTGAAATTTTTTCCTTCAGTAATTTTTATGTTTAGCGTGAACGGCGCTGCCATCTCGGGGCAAGTTTTGCAAGACCCCGCTTACCCCACAAATTATCGGCCAGTAATGGGTGCCTTGAACTCGCCTATTGGCTAATGACGTTGCCACAGCCAGTGGAACAACCAAGAGACTACAGATACAGGGATTTGGTCGCAAACTGCAAGCTATTGACTGCAATTTTTAACTTAAAAAAATTTACTTATTTTATGCTAACCGAGTCATGCTGTACAAAATACAGCATTACATACATAAACTTTATTTTTGCTGTTAATAGCAGACTATTAGGTCTCTTTTCGAAGCTTAAACCATGCAGTACGCCTTGATTTATCAGACTGCGCTAAAGTTAAGATCCTATTCAGAGTAAATTGCATTTTATTGCTGTGCAAACGAACTACTATCCACATTTATGATCTTTGGAGTTCAAGTCATAATCTATTTTACCGCATAAACTACTTTATTTAACATAATTTCAAGACTTGAACGTACGTTGCTGCTGTTTGTGTGTTACATACATTAAAATGTACAGAACTGTGACGCCACAGGGACATCAACATGACGATTCACGTTTTTGCCGTGCAAAACAGACTGCTCATTTTATTTAAGTTTTTCTCGAGTTACACAGACACAAATAAAGAAAGTATGGTACCAATGCTCATTAAATTAAACATACTTTTAAATGAAAATATAGTAAAAAAATAAGTATTTTCCCAATTGAGGATGCTAGTCGCAAATTTAACATTAAAAATTTTTAGAAAATAAAATTAACTATTGATGAGAGGGTAAAAGAAGTCCATTTCGCTATTCATTTTTATTTGCTTCCTATCATGTTTGAACTCATTTTACTCTGAAAGAAATTTTAAGTATCTTGAGCACACAACCATGTAACCCAAGGGAAAAGGTACCTCAGAGGGCCTTAGGACCCTCAATGTAACTATCAGCAGTGCCAGAACAGTGGCAGTACCAGGAATGCGGCAGTGAAGCTTTCGAGCGTCACCGGCAGTGCCAGGGCAGTAGAAGTAAGCAAACATAACATGCAGAAGTGTGACAGTCAGTCACAATTAATTGAGAGCCAAGAGCAGAACATCTGAAGAATGAAGAAACAGAAGCCAACAGCAGGTCAGTAACAAGTGGTGGTCAGTGGTTAGAAGAAAAAGGAAGATGAAAATGAGTGATAAAGTTAGGTTATAGGCCTAACACTACCTTCTTGTTTGTTTTCCTTAGGTTATGTCGAGCCATAGGCAACGTGGTTAGTTTTGTTTACTTAAATCAGAATGCATGGAGGCTAGGTTGGAGGAAATAACTAAAAACATTTTTGAAAGCCAGTGAAGGAAATTAGTTGCGGAAAAATTGAATATTTTGAAAGAGAAGTAGTAAGGCAAGGGTGACCCGTTTCGACCCCAATCACTAAGTGCTATAAGCGCGGTTCCCAACAGGAAATCGGAGCTTGGCTAGCTGGCTGGTAGGTAGAGACGAGACTGCTGACAGAGGGGAACTACACCTCTGGGAGAGTGATGTCCCCAAGTGAGGCCGTGCTATCCCTCTGGAGTGATCAATGGGGTATCGGTAAGGACGGGTCTATATGATTCTTAGATTCCTCGACACCGCTGATTCTCCAAATAAAATGAGTACTGAGTGCTGAATACTCAAAATGTTGAGTGAGTAGACATTTCAGTGGTCAGATATACCATACATTTAAACTTCAATATCCTCAAACTCCAATAAAGCACAAATTAACTATTTAAAATATGAAAACAGTAATTTATTAATATTTTTTAAACACACAGTTTGCAAATATTAGCACTAAGAAATACAATAAATGAAATAAATTTATACGAGTCTATAAAATTACACACGGATTGTAGATTTTTTATTTTTAAGTGTCATTATTATGTACTTACAAACTGTATTACAAACCTGCTCATTTTAAAATAATATATGCTGCAATTATCACACATAGAAAGGTTATGGTTAGCCACGTGGTCAACTTCGGACTGTAATATTGCATCTACTACCAAAATTAATATATTAAATTTGAGGTATACAAGACCGTCAGATGTAAATATGTATTTAACAGATTGCTTTACGAACTGTACATCTGTGTTAGGCAGAGTATTTTCTTTAATTTTCTGAAATTAATTTCATATTCCGAGGACAGCCATTTTTATTAGGGGTGTGCGGTTCCCCGAATTTTCGGGCGGTTTTCCGGTTCTTGCTTAAAAACCGACCCGAAGCAGACTATTAAAAACTTTCGGTTCCAATTCAATTTCGGGTTTTCAGTAAAAACACTATGTTTTTCTATTGCAGTGGACGTCTGTTTACGTTTTATTTTGGCGGCTAACAAAACACAAATTGCAGTTTAAC
>PNEQ01014162.1:0-11719 GCA_003012365.1 Medauroidea extradentata
TGACTATTGTGGGACTTTCGTGACTTTTTCACAAATCGTGACTTCTACAGGACTTTCGTGACTTTAATGACCTAGTAGACACCCTGAGATACACAGGACAATGCATTATAGCATGCTGTTCGTTGAACTCCATTCTTATTCTTTACCAATGCATCGAAAGCAAAGGTTGAGGAGACGTGTAAATCCGTGACATGACAGTAAAAAAGGACGGGGGGTGGGGAACAACACACCGACCAGAAATAACACCCTAAACAGGGCTTTCAGAAACTCTCAGTGGACCGTTCAGGTCGGTGAACCGAGAGTAGTAAACAGTGGTTCGTTTACGACGGCGTAAATCTCTCCCGAGTTTACGACGCCGGGACACACCTCTGATTTCCCGTCCTGGCCAGATACCGTGCGAAAACACGTCCGTCGAGCAGAAAATAGTACGTGCCGGAGAAAGCAACTACCGAGTACTCTTGAAAAAACATTAAGGGGTATTGATCCCTACCACCTTGGATTTATCTGTTTCTTATCAATAACTTCTGTTCCAGTCGATGTATCAAAATTTGTGATAAATACAAACTTAATCGATTTTCTATAATTGCTGGAACCATAATGTACTTATTCATTATTTTGCAACGGGAAACAGCTGAAAAGGAAAAATTGCTTTATTTATGAGAGCGACTACAGAGGCCGCAACATTAACAGAAACAATTCCATATGGATTCCAAAAAGTGAATGAAACAATAAACTATGCCTTGTCAGCGTGAATATAGTAAAGCAATGTGTCTATTCCCTGATTTACAAGAAAAACCGTAAAACCGATCTGACAGGGCTCAATCCCTCTTAAGGCGGCCGCGTAGGTGAACGTATCTTGAGGGTCGAAGCCTGCAAGTGCTGCAGAGGTCTGGCGACATAAAAGTAGTATGTAATAATTATGTTGGGTGAACCTCTACCTACTTATTCTATAATGTGGCCCAAGGTGTGCGTGCCAGCGCTAAGGTGTTCATACCTAAAAATGACTGCGCACAAATCCTTTTCCGTCGTTTCGTGTCTCTAGAAAAATACCTTTTACGATTGGTAACCATCATCAGCAGTGTTCTATCTGCAGGCAGGTCCCACTAAGACGATCGGAGTTCAATTCCCGGCGAGGTCGGCCCCCGGATTTTCGCATGTAGGAGTCGTGCTGGACGATGTCACTGGTCGGCGGATTTTCTCGGTGATCTCCCGTTTCCCCCGCCCGACCATTCCGCCGCTACTCCATATTCACATCTCGTAACCTCTCACCAGCGCTGAAGACAACGATGTTAAGCGCTGACCAAAACCTCTCACTCCACAACAGCTGCTGTCTACTTGAGAACACACATGTTCTTGGAGGCTAGCCTACATGTCAGTGAACACGCAAATTTTTCCCGTCTCTACTAATGATATGCGATAGGCAGAGGCACAATTATTTCGCGTATTGATTATAGGTCAGGTTGAACGCCAATAACATATACTTCACTCCCCCGTCTGTGATTAGACGAGAGAGGTTTTAACACACATCTGACGACTGCAAGCCTGTTATAAATAATGAAACAAGTCGTGGAGATATCACGTGCTACACGTATAGAACTGAGAAGTCTAGGCTGTTGCCAGATGATTACGCGAAATACTCGTGCCTCTAACGATAAATATAGATAGTAGTTTATCACGGGGAAACTTGACTTTGCTGGGTTTTAAATCAGAAGGTTACTGGTTCTCGCTTGTACGTGGAGTTGTTATTTGACTGAGTATGTAAAAGTCCCGCTATTGTAATATTTGATGCCGGGTATTGGTCTGCAGACAGCTACGTTGTGTCAGACGTTTATCACCCAATCATTACAGACATGAACTTATCGCGAAAAGAATTTTGCCCCACTTTGTTCCAGTACCTTATGTGCATGTCTGCAGTTCTGCTTCATAGATATTGGCAGCGTGCCTTTGAACTGTGACGTTTCTCATTTGACTGTACCAATCACAAGGTCTGTGATTTGCGTGTAAAACCCCACGACACACGAATGTCAAAACATCCAATATCTGACCGTGAAGCAAGTCTGCAGACGTGCACACAAGTCACTGACACAAAGTGAGGCAAATTTCTTTTCGCGAAAAGTTCATGTCTCTACCAATCATACATGTCGCAGAAAACCACAGTGTTTTCAAAGGTAGGTTGACACAAATTATTTTCACGATATACCATCATTAGAGGTAGTTGAAATTCGCGGATTCGTTTCACGATGAGCTGGAATTCAAACGCATATAATTTTTTGTCACTTTCCGATTGGATCACAAATAACCAGATACGTCCTTAAAAACTCTCTGCCAATAACATATTTGTAATAAAACGTGGAACGAATTACGCTTCACTTGTTACAGGTTTCACAGCTAATTAACGGGTAACTCGAGCTCTGGAATATATATATATATATATATATATATATATATATATATATATATATATATATATATATATATATATATATATATATATATACAGGGTGTCCCTGAATAACGTTTACAACCTGCTGTAGCGTTGTAGAGGACGTTGAGACGAGTAAAATGATATAGGACACTTAGGGTCACAGAGGCTGACAAATGCCTGAAAAGTGATGCACAAGTTTGTGATCTGTACTGAGGTACACATTTTGCTCTGACGTAGCAACAACGCACACTTTGCGAAGTCTACCAGCACTTCAAGTAGACAGGTTTGACAGTTTAATGGGGCCATGGTATTGAATGAGTTGTTCGCTCCCACCTAGCGCCAGGTTCAATGCATGGTTCTAGGACGATGCTACTGATTAGCAAGCTTTCTCGGTGACCACTAGTTCAACCCTCCACGTCATTCAAGGACTGCTCCATAATTACATAACCCATACGAATTGCGTCTGTTGAGATTTGGCCACATTTCTGATCATTTTATATTCTGGTCTTGTAAATGATATTTTACGTGTAAATCAGAACGCCGTAGTTACTCTGAAATACGCATTTTATTATGCAATAAACAAAAGGAACATTACCTACATTAATTGATATGAATACATTTCAGGAGTGTTCCCTGGGCAAAACTACATTAATAAACACACTACACAAGTAATATTAGTTACAACAAATGTTCAATGTTTTGACTATTTACTTGAATGCACAGATTACGACGTCTTGCAAGTTCATCACGAAGCCGTACGAAAATGGCTGGATTGGTCAGTATTTCTTGAGCAGCTGCAGTTATTCTACCGATCAAATCTATTTCCGTCTCCACGGGTGTATGATAAATGAGATCTTTCATGCAACCCCAGAAGAAAAAGTCTAACACGTTTAAATCTGGTGATAGCGCCGGCCAAATAGCTGGTCCGCCACGCCCTATCAATTGCTGAGGGAATTGTTCATTTAAATGATTACGAACTCGCAGACCGTAATGTGCAGGTGCGCCATCATGTTGCAACCACGTGTTCAATCGTACTTGTAATGGAACATCTTCAAGAAGAACGGGTAACACGTCCCGCAAAAATACATGGTAATTGTTTTGGTTTAAGTGATGCGGCAAGATGTACGGCCCAATCACGTAACTGTCCAAACTACCCGCCCGCACATTGACTTTAAACTTCTCTTGACGACCGTGTTCGTAGATAGTATGTAAGTTAGCATTTGCCCAACTAACGTTATTTTTTTGTGTTAAAAACACCGTCCGCAGTGAATGTTGCTTCGTCGGAATACATGACTAACGAGGGAAATCGAGTTCTTGTTGGCATTTTTCAAGGTACCACTGGCAGTATTGGACACGTGGTTCGTAGTCTCGTGGGTTCAACTTCTGTACCTTTTGCTTGTGATATGGGTAAAGACCATGCTCGTGCCACACCCGCCAAACAGACGTGCGCGACGCGTGCTCGTACATGGATTCACTGCGACTCTCGCTAGCACTTCCTCTTCAAACCGCTGTTGTCGCACGATGCGGTGTCGTCCACCCCCTTCACGGCGCACGTCCTGTAACAGAGTATTAAAGTACGAAATAACGTTGTATGTTAAATACGTTTTAATTGGGGCTTTGCGTGGTTATTTAAGGACAGTGACATGAATTTCCACAATCGATAGAAACTGAGAAAGGAATTACCCATGGTGTTCACCCCATTATTTGCCTAGAATGATCCCAGGAAAGTAAGGAAAACCAGGATATCCGGACGAGAAAGCACATTATTACATACTTTAAATGTTTATGTCAGTGTTTTCTTACCTTTACCATCCCTGTCTCACGGATGCGATGGTCCACTGTTGCAAATAAAACATGGCTCGGTAAAGTGCGACGTGGAAGGCGTTCGGCATAAAGTCGCCTAGCCGCGCGTCCATTTGAGTTTACTGCACCGTAGCAAAGATGCATGTCTGCCAGTTCATTAAATGTGTAATTCAATTTGTTTAGTAGTACAAGCACTGCGAAGACATTGACGAACTAACGTTGCCAGACAAGTGACGTTTACTACTGCAGCTTGAACTGCTATCACACGAATACATGACAAATGAGTACGTCGGTGAATGGGGAATCTTAAGCGAACTGCGCCACTCGCTGCAACTACTCCGATTGCTAGCTTCAGTACAGACCACATCTTGTGCATCACTTTTCAGGCATTTGTCAGCCTCTGTGACCCTAAGTGTCCTATATCATTTTACTCGTCTCAACGTCCTCTACAACGCTACAGCAGGTTGTAAACGTTATTCAGGGACACCCTGTATATATGATTGTGGAGTCTAGCTGACTGGTCATTGAATCCGCGAATGTAACGTACCTCTAACCATCATCTCTAACGATAGGATTTATGTAAAAATGGCGTCTACAGATAACAGTTTTTTATATCTTTCCTGGAAGCAAACTATGTTCCTTCGCGTGCTCGCGAAAACATTGATATTACAGAACACATCTTACTGGAGACTCCTCTTAAGGGGCCTCCCTTATAGGCTGCGTTTGTGTGTGCGAGGCAGGAGCGGTAAGGGTGCCACTAACCGACGTGTGTAATGTATTGTCGCCTCTCCGCGCAAGCCACTCAGATGACGTGCAGTGCTGTACTATTACCTATTCATTTACCAGCGCGACCTTAAGCTGTGACCACATTATGTTATTTGTGACCAGTATAGTTGAAAGTCTAACGCTTGTTTCTATTATTGTGTTTTTTGAATCCGTTTGTTATATTTCCAAATACGGTAATCTGAAAACCCCAATTTTTTTGGCCATTTTGTGGGGCCCATAAATGATTTTTTTAATAAACACGCCGAATATTTGTAACTATAGCAACACAGTTTAAAGTGTGTGTTATTTTCGTAGATATACAAATATAACGAGCGTTTAGTAGTTTCGTCAGAAAAAAAGAAATAATCGCAACTGCCAACGCATTTCAAGCGCAGGGAGGGAGTCCCTTAAGGGTGTTCGAGTGTGATTATCTCATAATTTTATATTTATATGAAATATTGTTACTTTTATAGACGATACTTGTGAGTACAACTTCCTCTTATGAAACAATTTTAACTCGCAAAATTTTCTCATAACGGTATTGCAAAGTCATAAATTGCATGTTCTGCTGCTATGCAAATAGTGAAAACTAAATGACTTGCGTTAGTGAAATAATTCACAGTGAATTAACATGCCTCGGGCTAACATTTTTTTTAAAAAACCCATTGAACTATTTTTGTATTTAAAAAAATTGCTGAATTTTCAACATTCTCCTTGTACATTTGAGATTTTTTTAATTACAAAAATTACGTTATGGGTATTTAAATACTTCATTGCATAGCTTACGGAATGTAGTAGGGCCTATCAACGTGATTTATTTATTCAAGTATGTCAGTTGGTTTTCACTATTTGCCGGGCAGCAGAACAAGCAAATTTTTACTTTGTCGCACCGATATGAGAAAACTTATTAAAAGCTAAAATTGTCTCGTAAGAGGAGACTGTACTCACAAGTACCGTCTGCAAAACTAACACTATTTCATAAATATATAAAATTATGATTTTATCGCACTTGAACACTCTTAAGGCGGTCGTCTACCCCACGCTTTAAAAGTTTAAATGTGTTGCAGCGTGTTCGGAAAAAGTTTTTTTCTACGAAAATATTCCACGTGTGCCCATTGTGCCAACGTACGAAAAGAAAACAAGCTTCAGACAAGGTCGGAACCTTATTGTTAAGACGCCACGCTCATTAAAAACACTGTTTCTAAGCCCTCCAACATAGCAAAAAACGGCCTTTTCAGACTTCCGTACTTCAAAATGTACTAACCGGGTGTATGTGAATCTCAGACTGCGACCTGTACTGAACTTATCTGCAGACTTTTCACCAATAAAATTATATTGTCACCGCTTAATGTCCCATAGTAAAAACCGTTCGGCGGGAAACTTGCACGCTAGTTCAGCACTTGGTTCGTTGAGGCGACGCGGCATTTGATGTGCGCTTCAAGGTCGACCTTACTGCTCCGTCGCTTTTGAGCCTCTCACGCGCGGGTAGACGGCGTCCTTAAAACCGGAATTCTGCATCTGTACTCGCGGTTGTTCTGTGTCCGCGCTTGGACGCGAGGCGGGGCGAACGGACTGTACCAGCAGGACGGAGGGGAGATTGCGGTTATATGGTGGGAAAGAGAAGGGAGGGGAAGGACTTGGAACGCAGGGCCATCAAGTCTTTTGAGGCGGTTGCGAGGGCAAATAAAACGGGCCGACCATCAATTCCCTTACTTCCACGGCGGGTGGGACCGGGGGTTGGTTTCCTCGTCCTGTCACCCCCCCCCCCCCGCCCTCATCTTACCAAGCCTTAAGGCAGTTTTAATCCTTTCCGGGTCGCACGTCCTCTTGTTTTAATTAGACTCCTCCGACCAAGGCCGAGGGTGAACGAACCCCCTCCCTCCCGGGCACGTTTTCATTTCGGACAGGCTGCAGACAATTTCCCCGGTTATATGTATATCCCACCCCCTCGTGAAACACCCCTTCCCTCAAACCCCTTTAATTTCCACTCCTACCATACAACTATAATTTCTTTGCGTCATTACACACGCCCCTTGTTTCACTTTAGTACAGAGCAGGGAGGATTGTACTATTAGAGGACCTTATTTTTGGTGAGACAGACACACTAGTGTAGTTTTAATTCAACTATTAATGGCTGCTGTGAAAATGAGATCCTCACATCAAATTCGAAAGAGCAAGTCAGCATCCAGTGCTCTCTGGCCCATCGTGACTCGCAAGCCTATAATCGATACATGTGAAAACGTTCAACATGCTAGGGCGATAGTATAGAAGATAATTAGAGATGCTGAAAATCGCGAGAATTTTTCCTGTCAGCGTATTCTGCAAATCAGTGTAGCTTCCCGCGTAATGTATTATTGGCCGACGGTTATGTAGCACAGACTAGTTTTTTACAGACGAATCACAGACGTCCAGTAGTAGCGCACAAGTGTACATCATTCACTGAGAGAAAGAATTGTTTCATTGTACTAAATATATTTGTTTGGGTTTGTTTCAGCCAAACAATATTTTGTTGGTAAGACCAGGCTTGGAGTACTCCAAACAAATTTAGTTATTTCCCTAAACCAAATTATTCATTTAAACGCAATTTGTTTGTGCCAAACCTATATTTGGTTACTATAGGACGTCAAATAAAAATTTGTGTAAACAAACAACTTGTTACAACTTGTCAACAAAATAATATTGTTAGTTATGAGTGATGTGCTTTGAACCAACAATTTTTTTCGGTGGACTAACTGATTTTGTTGGCGAAACTAAATCCATTTGGTTGACTCGCGGAAGATGGCAGTCTGGCGTGCGTGAGCGACAAGATGGCGAACACTGTATACCTCAACATTCAAAATATAAGTTTGTGCGACAAGTAGGACGTCTAAAATGTTAATCAGCATAATTCAAATATCTTAATTTTAGCTATAACCATTTCAAAGTGGTTAATTTGATCGATCACAAAAGAAAATGCTATAAACTTGAAAACCACCGCAGCTGCACGTCTCGTTCTTTGTGCTGCGGTGCACGGCAATCATTTAGTAGTATTATTTGACGTCGTTTACCTTTTCCTAGACGGAAAACAAACATGTTTGATAATAAAACAGTACAATCGTAATTTAATATTAGACCCAACTATTCCTACACAAATAACAACCTCAATATCACAGAAGCAGTCGTAGCTCAGTTGGAGCCGACCCCCCGTAGCTCAGTTGGTTTAGCGACCGACTTGGATACGTGGGGTTCTGGGTTAGATTCCCAGGTCTGGCTGGGTGTGAAATTTGTGTTCGCCCGTTAGCGTCTTTTCAATTGTCAGAGTCACAAAATACTGTCACAACTGGGGAATTGTCAAATACTAAATAGCTGTTAAGGGGGGATGTTTGGCTCGTTGGCGATGTTGCGACCTCGCCAAGGAGCCTAACCTTTTTTTTTTTTTTTTTCAAAAAAAAAGTTGGTTAGGTCATGAGCAGAAAAGGGCAAGTGATAGGATGATGGATCAAATCCCGGCCTGGACATACCTTTTTTTTTATTAAGTCTTAAAATTTCAGAAATGTTTTAAGTTAGTAAAATATAATTTTTTTAGTTCTTTAAAATATTGTATGCGCATTTAACATGTCTAACGAAATATTTTTATGACCAACTAAATATTTGGTACTGCTAACGAAATTCAGCTATTTGCCTCATACAAATCGAGGGAACAAAATAATTTGGTACGAGCAAACAAATATTTCGTTGCCCCTCTATAAACAAATGATTTGGTTGATTCAAACAAATTTTGTGCTTTCTCAGTGTTGGCCCAGTCAAATAGGAACTCGCCAGTACCTAAATAAAAGCGTCATAAATGAATACATTACATTGAAGCCTAGCAAACAGACAACTTTTCCCGCGATAAACCATCATCTCTTAGTTAGAGACCCAGAAATATCACTGGTTCAGTGACCTGCAAGCTGAATTCCACAGGCCTATATAAACTTTGCCTTTAGCTACTTTGTGCATTGGCTGCTGCTCCAGTGACTTGATATCACAGTAGTCGGTGAGTATTCTAGAGTAGGTTTGTTATAGGTTCAGGGTCATCAAGGACAAGTTTAATATACAGTGACCCAATCGCTAGAGCTGGTGATGTTTGGTGAAAGAATTATGCAACATTTTGTATCAATGCACCTCTGCTTCGTGGCTATTGTAAGACTGTATTTGACCAGAGGCGTGGCTCATTTGACTGTGTCAACGACAATAAAGTTACTACGATACCACACGTAGATTCCCAAGACGTTGAGAGTTAAAAACAGCCAATCACTGACCATGAAGCAGAACTGAGCATGAGTAGGGCCCCGGTAGTTTTCGCGAAAATATTTTTGCCCCACTTTGTTTCAGTGTCTTACGTGTACACCTGCAGATCTGCTTCATGATTATTGCCAGAGTGTTTCGTGCAGAGTCATTATTCATTTGATTGTGCCAATCAGTACATGGATAACTGTGACACATCGCATCTGTGATTTCCGGGTTTAACCTCCACACGCTGGGTGTTACGGCAGCCAATCACTGACCACGAAGCAGAGATGCAGGTGCGCACGTAAGGCACTGAAACAAAGTGCTGTAAAAATCTTCTCGCGAAAACTACCGGGCCCTGCATATGAGGTATTGAAACAAGACGCTGCATAATTTTTTTCACCAAAAATCACCAGCTCTACCAATCGCGAACATAAAATCTCACTTGTCCTCAAACGAATCCGCGATATTCCAAGGTCTATAATCATACGTAGAGATGATGGTTTATCGCGGGAAAATTTGACGGTTTGATGGGTTTCAACGGACGTTCAGATTATCTAAAGCTCACTGGCTTTCCCTGCATGCGGAGCTGTTACCCGATTTGACTGAGCCAATAAGAATCCCGCTTTTGTAATATTTGATACCTGTTATTGGTTTGCAGACATCGAAATTGTGTCAGACGTATATCACCCAATCATACGTGTTGCAAGAAACTGCAGTGTATTCAAGGTTATGCTTACACAAAACATTTTCGCGATATACAATCATCTCTAATAATACGTTATTACTCACGTGAAGCATTTAGTAATATGTTAAGTAACTTACAATAATGCTGTTGAAAAGGACTGCCTAACTGACGTCGTAAACTGATTATTAAGGAATAAAAAATTTGCGAGTTCAATTACCTTCATGTTATAATTCATAGTCCTATGTATACTCAAGCCTCGACTATTTGTCCATTAAGCTGGTTTTACATGACGCAATGTACGGACAATTTCCACGCAATATCCTGATATTGCATTGCAGCTCAGACACACAATTCTTGGAACTTCACATGCAATGCAAGCGACGGCGCAATTTCGGCAAATAGAACATGCTCTATATTCCGATGCAAGTTGCGTGGAACAAGTAATGTGATTGGCCACTCTCTGAAATAAATTTACGCACGTAATTGTGAGCATAAACAAAAACAACAAACACCATACAGACATGGAATCGACACCAGAGTGGTTTTTGCAACTTTTGGACGAATACAAAACACTTCCAGCCCATTATAACACAACATCGCCAAATCATCACAACCAACATTTGTTCTAGAATGCATTAAATGCGGTGGCCGCGTCTGTATCGGAAGTCCGGGAAAACACTACCGTACAATTTCCTACATAGTTCACAATCATTTTAATATTCGTCAGATCACTGCAAGTGTATGTCTTGTGCTTTTAGGCTATCCATTTGTTCTAAACTTTGGAGGGAAGACAACAAATTGCATGTATATTGTGTGGGGAAATTGCGCTGTGTAAAATGGACTATGAGAGATTTCATGCAATTATTGCACGAGCGATTGTGCGCAAGGAGCTGCGCGAGAGATACATTGCGTCGTGTAAAACCAGCTTTAGCTACTACTCACTGGAACAACAGACAATGAACCAATAGACGAGGCTTGTTGAGTATGTATCGTACAGTGGATTATAACATGTGGGTTATTGAACTCGCCAATTTTCCCCCTACTGATTATTACTATGTTATATATATATTTATTATATACTAGCTGGCCGGCTGCGGCATTGCCCGCGTGAAATTATGTAATGTAAACAGTGACTCTGGATAAAATATGTGATGTAAGCGTTTAACAGCTAGCGTACTCAATAACAGTGAACTATAAATTATATTAGCTCAGTGTAAACAGCGCGCGCAATATGCTCGTATGATGTCATAGTACAGGGATTCCCAACAAAATTTTTCCAAGGACCACCTCGTCCAGGTGCTATAATGCCGAGGACCCCCGCAAATCCCTAAGGCCTAAACGGTAAACCAAAAGTTTAAAATTAAGGTTGACACTTTGAGAAAAAAGATGGCGCTTAAAATTTGTTGTTCAATTTTGTCTTTATTGTTATTGTTTCAGTTTAAAATGTGTCAAAAATAAATAAAATCAAATGTTATAAAATATAAATGTCATGATACGTGAAATACAGAGTACATTCATCAATACACAGTTATCTTTAATTTCAGTTGCTAATGAGAAGAATTGAATTTGACCTTAGAGTCCATTATTTCTTAAATGTTCGGTTCCAAACTTGACACTTTCACTCTGAAATCTGACCGCACGTCGAGCCGATTCCTGTACTTATTTTTCATGAAGCACATGGAGGAAAATGCTTGTTCACACCGATAAGTAGTTGTAAATGGAAGGATCTTTTTCATTGCCTTATCTCCAAGTTCTTTGTAGTCCTTGCGTGCTATTGCCCAGAAGTCTGT
>PNEQ01014163.1:0-11717 GCA_003012365.1 Medauroidea extradentata
GACTTTATCCTCGGGTTTGTATATAATGAACAAAGAAATTCGAAAGTAACAGAACTGTCTGGTACTACACAATTTTTCATAACATTGTTGCTTGTTGAACTTTATGTGATTCAACAGCGAATGTTTAAATTTTATTTTACACTGTTATAACTGTTCACAGACGAATAACAAAACGTATATGAATACACAAAAAAACTCTCTATGTAGACACACTAATAGAACCTAGCACACAGTTATCTTTTCCTACGATCAACTGCCCACTCTGTACAAAATGTTTTTCTTTTTTCTGTGCTGCCTGTATTAGTGCATTATTGTTAATAGTTTACTGAGTTCTTTGAAGCCACAAATTTGTATGTTTCAGTCAATAGCAAAATATTGCGACTCATAAAATGCAATGTGAGTGGCTTTAACTAAAAAATTTTAGTATAGGTACTAACTTCAAAATAGCTTATTCAGAATTAATACATACAGTATTATTTTTGTGATTAAAAGCGTGTATTGTTTTTTTTTTTTTTTCTTAAAATAAATATACTATTGCAAAGAGCTTACTAACATATTTAATTCTTAACTTAATTAATGGCGAGTTTCTATTTAAACATTATTGGGAACTTAAAATATATATATATATATATAAATATGCATATAATTGTTGAAATCTTGCTCCATAGCTTCGGTTTTTACGGCTTCTCGTATGCGAAATCCCCAATTCGGCCGCCTGCCACCACACGAGTAGATTTTCGTATACGAATCTCGTGTACGAGGACTGCAGAATGTTCAAGCATACAAACAACACATTTCGAGTGGTCAGGCGGGCGATTCGCATACGAACGAAAACTCGAGCATAGGCCCTCAGGTCTGCTATTCGACTTCGGACGAGACTGGGGCTCAAGATTGAAGGTGTTGTGTTCTTGGACGACAATGCAAGACTACACACAGTTAAGTGCTGATGTGGAGCAGACTGTGCGACAAATTCTTGCATCACAGGGCGCCGAATTTTACCAGAATTGTTTCTTCAAACTGATTCTACACTATGACAAATATCTCAACATCAGTGGGGACTTTGTTAAAATTAGAGCAAGTTGTACATTTCATGGTACCATTGTGTAGCCTATTTTGTTGGGCAAATAAGTTTTTGTATGAAATAATCAGATGATACTTAGTTCCGGATGTTAGATGCACTCCGGTGGATACACCGGTGAATTTTCGAAAAATTTAGAAGCACTTTACTAACACATTGATGCGGAAATTGCAACACTGTTGCATGGCAAATAACATTCAAAAATATGATCTGTAGCTCCATCATTTACAACACTTAGCAAATTTACTTGATTTTTTAATTTGTTGTTCTTAAAGACATTTTATAAGAAGTGGCTTTTGGGAAACAAAATATGCTAGGTTGCAGCACAAGCGCATTGTTTTTTTTGTAAGAATCAAACTTAATTATTTGTCATTGTGGCCTTCTGAATCTTCATTGTATTCTATCTTCGCAGAGTTGCTGTTGCTGCGTTGCTGTCATAGTCATAGAGCAGGAAATATATTGCTGTTGCAGTCATTTGCTGGGAGAGAGAGGAAGGAATTGGAAAGCTTTTGCTGTCGCGAATGCCTGGAAGAAGGAATTTCGGGTGGTAGAAAGTTAACTGAAAACATTATAATTAGCCGTAAGTAGTTTAAACACTCTTGTTTGTTATAGCTCGTTGCTGTTTGGCAGTGCACGAAAATTGTATGTATATCTGAAGCAGACGTTTTGACATACGCCATCTTGATAGCCTTATTTTCACAATTTTGATTAATTATGCCTTACTGGCATTATTTTCATTGTTTAAATATACCAGGTAAATGTTGGTTTATTCTCTACTATGATTGCCGTTACTCAACGTCAGAAGTTTTTCTGAAACTTCACTAGGCTATAATGCATTAGTTACAGAAAATGGCAACCTACTTTTGTGATTAGCCTACAGATTTTGTGCTTTATTAATTTGAATTATATTGTTTGTTTTTGAATATGCTAGTTCAAATGTCTCTCATCTCTTAAAGGTATTTTGATTTCATAGCCTTATTAGGAATACCTATCATGGTAATTGAAGGTAAAGGAGTGTTTGTTTGGAGTAATGAAATGATACATACATTTTTTTTTATAGAACATATCTGTGAGCTTGTGTTAGTTTCTAATTGAAAGGAAAATTTTTACTATGATAGCTGCTATGAATTCTGTTCAAGCAATAGCAGTAAAAATTCCAAAAGTATGAATGGGGGGATTGCAGATTTATTGCTGTAGACCTTTGTTAGCAAATTTGTCATGGAGCATAATTATATTTTTCAGGGTCCCAAACGGTTGGAAACAAATTGGACTGTTGACCAGTGTGCAGTGTCATTTTATTCAGGTCAAATTACTGATGTGCTTTCTGCAAATGCATTTGTGCTGATGTTTATGACCTGGCTGTTTTACAAGTGGTTGCAATGTCTGCTGTGTGGTGTTAGTTTGTATCCCTGGTGCAGTTAATAGAGAGGATTAGTGTACGCGGTGGATACTCCAACAAGAAGGAACGAGGGTGACGAAGGGTCTGTGCTGGATGTTGTATTGGTCAGGCCAGGGAATGTGTTGGTCCTAGAGGGAATTGGTCATGATATCCCTGCTGTGGAAATTAAGCTGGGTAAGATCTGGGTAGAGCAATCCAAAAAGAGGGTTGTTTGGCAGTATGTAAGGGAGCAAAAAGTTTCTAAGGGAAAATTGTGAATGATGGGCTAAAAACCAGTGTAGATGACTTGTGGACAGTATTTAAAATAATACATTGCATGTTTCCGAATTTTGCCCCCCAGAAATATTATAGGGCAAGGGTGGTATGCCATATTATGGAAAAGAGGTAGTAAAATTGAAGAGGAAAGGCAGTCAGCTACTTGCTAGGTGGAGACAAAATGGAATGAATGCAAAGGACCAGGGAGTCCATGAAACAGGGATTTGGAAAGTATTTAGAGAGTATGGTGGAGGAAGGGAAGGGCAATGAATGGTGAAAATTATTTGGGTATCTTTGAAAGGTGAGTGGTGGATCTGAACTTTCATAGGAATGGGTAGAAGGGCTGCCGCAAATGACAGGGAAAAGGCTGAACTGTTGCAGGCACAATCTATGTTAGTGTATGAGGCAAAGGACAACTGGAGTAATCATCTATAGGAGTCACGGGGGTTAAGGGCTTGTTCCAGAGTTTTTTTCAGACTGGTGCCAATAACTCAAATATTTTTTAACCAAAAGTTTTGAAAAAAATTGAGTCAATGTGCAATCAACGATGCACAATACAGTGGATGCATTTTTTTAAAATGTACCATTCACCAGCAAAAAAATAATTTCCTTAATTTTTGCCTATTTTCACGATGGAAAACATGGTAGGCCTACTTTGGGTAATGAAATCTAAAAAACGTTCAGTATAATTCTACAAAAAAATTCAGTTACAAATTATAACATATAAGTGTCAAAACTGTGTAGCGAAATTTTGATATGAGTATTAGGTAGGAAAAAAAATATTTTCGAAATCACTGCAAAACTCCGTAACAAGGCCTTAATGTGTTTTGTGTGAAAGGTTGTAATATAGAAGGGGTGGTTAAGAAATTGAGGAGCAATAAGGCAGTGGGGCGAGATGGTATGGGAAATGGTGCACTCAAGTTTGGAGGGGAGTTGGTTGGATATCTGGAGGTGGTGTTTGGTATGTCGCTGGAGGAGGGTAAGTTACTGGAAGGAAGGAGGTGTTAGTGGTCCCAGTGTGTAAGCAGGGTGAGGATAGAGGGAAGTCGGGTAGTTACATGCCAGTGAGTCTCGCATCGATAGTAGGGAAGGTGATGGAGAGATTGTTTGTACAATATATAGTAAGTGTTATGAACAACAGCAAATGGATACTGGAATACCAACACACATTTAGAAAAGGATATTCATGTGAGACTATGCTGGCAGGTTTGTTAGAGTATCTGATTCAGGCTGTTAAGAGGAAGCAGATGGATGCCTGCTTCGTAGACTTCGAGAAGGCCTTGGACAAGGTTCCTCATGGAATCTTGATGAGAAAAGGGGAAGGGCTGCTGGATGAAAAGTGGGTGATTCAGGATTGCAGGTAAAATGACTGTTTGTAGATTACTGTGTACTATATACAGAAATGGGCAGTGGAATAAACTTGCAGGAGGATATTGATAGGTTATGGTATTGGATGGTGAACAATGAAAATTGTATGTAAAACCAAGTTGAAGTTTTAGTAGGAAGAGAGTGGTGAGTAGAGGTACACAGATTGGATGGGCATGATATAGAGGAAGCCACAGAATATAAGTATCAAGGGGTTGTGACACAGGCTGATCGAAGATGGACAGTGGTAAGGAAGGGAAGAAGGGTTTTAGGACTGCTCTGGAGGGCGTTGAGGGGGGTTAGTGGTGAGGTGAAGGGAAAGGCAAAATTCACGATGGTTTGTCCAGTATTGTAATATGCTGCAGTGGAGTGGGATCTATACGTTGAAGTGCAGGAGCTGAAGAAGGTGCGGAGAAGGGCAGCGAGGGGGGTGATGAATAAGTGGAAGAGGCAGGGTCAGGCTGGTGAGGAGGAGAGGAACTTAATACCTAGCATGAAGATGAGGAAATTAGGGTGGAAACCGTTAAGGGACAGGAGGAGAGTGGAAAAGCTGGTCAGGTTATAAAGGGTAATGAGGGGGGGGATGGGGCAGTTTAGCTTGCAAGTTGGGAAAAAGAAAGTGAGAAAATGTAGAGGGTGTGGAGAACGGAGACTGGTAGACAAGACAGTCAATGCTGGTGAGGGAATGGAATGCTCTGCGGTAGGAGTTGGTGACTGTGAGAGGGGTTGGAAGGTTTAGTAGGGGACTGGAGGATTGGAGCTGTGGGGATGGGGAGAAGTCTGCTTGCCACAGGGTGCGAGCCCAATTGCAAGTATACAGCTTAATTTGTCACATATTTTACTATGTCTTAATAAGCTACTTGTAAAATTTGAAAGTTTTAATGACTCGTGTCTTTGTTTAGTGTTGTGCCACATTACCTGCTCACATTATCTAGGCCAGGGATGGGGCCTTTTTATCTTGGTTGCTCAGTTTTAGCTTTCCATAATATCTGATCTGAATTTAATGCTGCCTGTGGGTAACCAAGTCGTACAGTACATAGTTGGAAATTTTTTTTAGAGGTTTCAGAAGTCCTTATTTTTTACTTATTTATTGGGGAGTTGGATAAAATATGCTGCAGGTTTTTGGAAGGTCTATAGAAAACCTAAAAGGCTA
Source organism: Medauroidea extradentata (assembly GCA_003012365.1). NCBI lineage: Eukaryota > Metazoa > Arthropoda > Insecta > Phasmatodea > Phasmatidae > Medauroidea > Medauroidea extradentata. Next base: position 5,251 of record PNEQ01014163.1, read on the forward strand.
CTCAATTTGCTCACTTCGAGAACAAAAATTTTTTTTAAGTTTTTCAAGCAGTTTTTTACAAGAGTTACCCGCTCAGGAAACACGTAAGATCATTTTATAAAAAAAAAAAAAAAGAATGCTTTTGTTAAAAGAGGAAGACCGATTAGGCCTAGTAAGCTTAAAATATGTTGAACTAAATTTTGTAGGAACTGAATTAAATTTGCAGAAAATTCCAACATCGTACATAAAGAGTATGCCTAGGCCTTATTTAATCAGTTCATTGAAACTTATTAATGTAATTTGTGTTATAATACAAAGATATTGGTTATACCAGAATTGCTTCTGCATTAAGAAATGTGACCATTTGCTTTCTAGTGCACTCTTTTGAAACCATATAAAAGAAGGAAAAAATTGAGTCTCAATGCTCACAAATGTGTGTGCGAAACAATATTAAAAAATATAAATATAAAAAACTTGGTTAATAAAAATGGGGACAACAAAAATTAATGGAATTAAGGCATCATGTAGTTCTAATAAAATGCCAACTAAAAATATATTAATTTACAAAACAATTTATCAAAATCTATTTTGTAAGTAAAATACAGAATTTTTAACATTGAGAAACACACATATTTAAAATTTGTATGAAAAATTCCTCAATTTAGAAAGTGCATTAAGAAATGATGAAATGTGTATTTTTAATCAAAGGATACTTTAATTTTAAAAATTAGTGGGAGACCATATAACAATCTGTAATTTCACGTAATAACACCTCTGTATCAGGGTGTCGGATACAAAATTTTGCGATTTGGCGAAATGAAAAATTTGTATTTTTTTAAAATGTCTGACGGAGTTTGCTATTACCATTAAAGATGTTTTCAGGTGAGTAGTTTTGCTTTCACAGCAGTAACACCACACAGTGGCCTACTGTAAATTCAAATTAACCAGTAGGCTAGTGTGGCTACTGTAAATAATAATTACTCTGGTGTTGGTAGACCATTTTAAACCTACTATGTACCAGGTACAATCAGTATTTATTCAGGCTGAGGGACAAGTAATGCTAATTTTGTATTTAAGAAAGTTAAGCGATGTTACTATTAAATTAAATAACGTATAAACTTTACTAAGCTATACAGACTATTTATACTGTACAATGTTAGAATAATCTGATTAAGGTTTAGGGTAAAGTAAAGTGATTAAAGTTTAAGTAAACTTCTTTAGGTTATGGTTAAAGTAAAATCATCTTATGTTGGTAAGTTGAAATAAAACTACCTTCTTATTAAAAAAAGCAGATTAAAAGTTAACAGGTGGAGGAAAAAAACAGTTTTGCAGTATATAGAAGTTTATAATAGTTTTATTGCAGCAGTTACGGTAGACGTACCGGCTATGGGATCTGTACCATATATCAGATTTCCGAAAGAAATGCGTATAGTAATAAAAGGGCAACTTCTGGTGCACCAAACTTGACATTGAGTGCACTAAATTTCACTTGTTTGCGCCGACCTGACCGATTTCGGAATGCACCCACAATCGACGAGTGACAACAGTAAATTGACAGTGATGTGCGAAATGCGCCAAAACGTGACACAATACTGCGAGATTTGCTAAGCATGTATGTACCAATAATATGTTCTTATAACTGTAAAATTGGTTGTATTGTAGTGGCTCTTGTTTTGTAATTAAGTAGTGTGAAGTGTTCAGCCACTTCCCCATCTTGTTTAAATATTTATAAAGTGTTTTTATTTTCTTATTTAAATTTATATGTAAATCTTTCTTAACAGGCTATATGCCATTTTCAGGGTGAGTTTGTCAGGTGTCTGGTGTGATGCAACAGAATTCAATAACTTAGTAATTGGGGACATATTAATTTAAATTCATCCTTTCAAAATTTAAATATAAAATAGTCAAGGAATTTTAAAGTAGTTATTTGTTTATTTTCCTGGCTTGTTTGGTTTCAAATTGACCACAGTAAAATTTTAATTATTTTTGTTGATATAACTTTTTCTTGTATTTTGACCAATTTTTGAGTTTTGGCAATTTTAGCTTATTATTAAATTTTTCCCTGGTGAAGTGAGTAACTTCAGGTGTTGCAAGCTTCTCCAGGCTGTAGGATTTCTGGCGCCGACATTGTGGTTGATCGCTTGCTTCATGGAATTCTCTCCATGACGTAGGTTATTGACGCACGTAGGTCAGCCATCACAGGGGGTTGCTTAGGGTATTGCGCCGCGAAAGTAGTTCCGCTGTTGCACATCTTTTGTCCCTAATTATTATAACTGTGTGGATAAAGAATTTTCTTTCAATGTAAAACCTATAAACGGAAATTTTGGAATGCTTTGTTTCATGTTGTAAGGGTAATTTTGCGGGTTTTGTTAAATTTTGGATACTGTTGTATCACTCCGCCGTGTGCGCTATTTGTTACCATGTCCGTTGCCGTGAGGGGGCAGTTGGTGCCGGGCGCTGGCCCGAGGCGGAGGTGAGTGGTAGGGCAGTTGGTGCCGGGCGCTGGCCCGAGGCGGAGGTGAGTGGTAGGGCAGTTGGTGCCGGGCGCTGGCCCGAGGCGGAGGTGAGTGGTAGAGCAGTTGGTGCCGGGCGCTGGCCCGAGGTGGTCGCGGTGTTGTAGAGCAGTTTGTCTTTCGGTCGCAACGAACAAGTGCTTTGTATTTATTTCGTTTGTTCGGGCATGGTAACGCCGGACATCTGACCATTTTTCCCGTTTATTTGTGTGTTGACCAAACCGTCAGTTGTAAAATATTCATGAAGCAAGCAAAAAAATGTAAAAAATAAAATAAAAAAAAAAAACAAGTGCCTTATTACGTGAGTCTAATTTGCAATACCATAATAATAGTTTCCGTCTCCATTTAAATGACTAAACTGAGCTATCCGGAGCACGTCAAGCCACATAACCTCAACGCAAAGTGACAACAAACCATAACAATAGACTACAGCAACACGCAGCAGACGCAAGGACGCGTCACAGTAGGAGTGTTATGTGTAATATTTATCAGTAAGAAGTTACACACACCTACATATTGGCAGGAGACTTGATAGTAGGGACACCGAAAATAACTTTGTGCCAGCATTTGGAATGGGATCCAATAGCTGGAACACAGGCTTTATTTGTAAATTTATATCAAAGCAACAGAGGATAGCCTAGAATATTGTTATGAGCCATGTTGTATTAATAAAAGTACACTAGTATGTCCTTGTCCCATTATTGGATTATCAGATAGGTGGTACAACAATAATTCGATAATAGGGACAAAACAGAAAAGTGTTTCTCACTATGTTGCAGGAAGCTTATAATGTTATCTAAACAAAGCAGATACCAGTATGAGCTGCAGCAAATGGCCGCTTCCTTAATTGTCAGAGAAAATGGAATGAGCGTTCCACAGGCTGCCAAAAAGCAGGAACACATTGGATGACAAGGTAAAGGGAAGGACACAAGATGGGAGAAAAATAGGCCTATCCACATGGCTATCTTCAGAAGAGGAAGCTCGTCTGTTGATTAGATGCTCATTCTCAGCAAATTGGACTTTCTTCTCACCATGGAGAATCTACAGAATAATGCCCAGCAGTTGACGGAGCTACGAGACTTTCCTTTCGTCGAAGGAGGACCGGGGAGAAAATGGTGCACATCATTTCTCAAGCGACACCCTAATCTTACATTGTGAACACCACAGAACCTGACCACCAGTAGGGTTGCCATCACCCAGAACCAGATCACGGCATGGTTTAAGGAGGTACATAGCTACTTGGTGGAAAATGGATTGGAGGAGATCCTGAACGATCCCACCAGAACCTACAATGGCAACGAGTCTGCATTTTTCCTAAATCCCAAGGGAAACAAGGTGTTGAGCAAGAAGGGGGATAAATCTGTGTACCAAAAAGTGAATTGCAACAAAAAAGAATGTCTGACTGTCTTGCTGACAGGTAGTGTAGCAGGTACTCTGGCTCCTCCACTGCTGTGCCTAAAGTACGAATGATTACCACGTGAGATTGTTGCTGGTGTACCAAGTGATTGGGGCATTGGGAAGTCTCAGAATGGGTGGATGACAGGACCAGTGTTTTAGGGTCGATGACGGGACCAGTGTTTTAAGAGTACCTGACCAACGTATTCCACCCATGGCTAGTGAAAAACAACAGAACCGTGCCTGTAATATTGTTCATTGATGGACATACACCCACATCACCCTGCATACCAGCACCTTTTACAAAGACAGCAGCATTGTGCAGGTTGCACTATTGGCTAATTCCATGCACCTCATCCAGCCAATAGATGTTGGAATATTCAAGTCGGTGAAGGGAGGTTAGAAAACGGCCGTTAATGAATACAGATTACAGAAGGTGGCTGCCAAGGAGGACCCTACTCTACGGAAGAAAGATTTCGCCAACCTACTCAACAATGTCCTTGTCAAAATCATTACGCCTGACATCTGGCAGCATGCCTTCAAAAAAATGTGGCCGGATTCCCTGGGATCCATCAGCAGTAGATGTTAAAAAGCTGATTGTCACATCAGCAAGTATCTGTGCCACCCCTACCTGTGCTACACCTACTTCATTCTGTAAAATTCCTGCACCAATATCACTTTTAGGCCTTTCATCCACAGAGGAAACCATAACCAAGCCATCAGTCGCCTATGGCCAAGCAACCAATCGTGTGACTGATCGTGAGGCAACTAATCCATTAAAAGTAATGCTTTTCCGAGTTGTCTCGTCCACAGAGGCGACGACATACCAGAGAGGAAACCAATCATGTTGATCGCCAGGCGTTAGTTGCTTACGATTATTCACTGCGCAGATGGTTTTGCATACCTTTGTCATAATTTAAAGTGCCGCGTACACTCTTAAAATCAGAATAAAAGTTAAATATCAGTTTTGTGTTGGAAGTACAGAAGTATCCATGCATCTACAACTACAGTATATATCTGATTATTTTAAATGCTATGATGTGGATGCTGCATGGGAGCAAATTGCTAAAGCTTCTCGAGACACAGATAAGTAAAATGTGGCCATTAATTTTTGACTGCTCAAACTTGAATTGGATTTTCTGCAATAAATTGTTGTTAAAATATTTACATTTAACTAGTAAAATTTTGCTAATTGGAAACATTACTTGTACAAAGTTAGAAGCATTGTTGCATAAAATTCTATTGCTTTTGTTAAGAAATAATACAAACAAAGAGGCTGTACTGTGTTTGATTTATTTGCTAAAACATATTAAGGCAAATCTTAAACTATTTCAAAAACACAATAGCATTAAAAAATACTACTTCCATTGAAAAGGTATAGAACGGGGCTTCAAAAAATAGTACGAAAGATAATCCCTACAGTTTGTTCCTTACATTCTTTCTGGGAATGTCGGTGCCTTTGGAACAGCCTTTCCAATTTCGTCCGGAACATTTTCTTCATCGCCACCGTCGTGCGAGTTGTACATAGGTCGATAAATAATTCCTTCTTTCTTTCTGATAAAATTGTGAAGCGCACACATTGCAGCACGAGTTATGTTGACGGTTGCTACATTCTTATTTGATATAGGAGTGGATATCACTGCAAATTTACTGGTCATCATTCCAAAAGTACCATAGATACTTTTGCGTCCTCTACTGAGTCTGTAGTTGCAAACTCTTTTTCAATGGTTTAATGCTCTTCTCGGATAGGGACGCAACATATTTTTTCCAATTAGGAACACTTCGTTCGCGATAAAGGAAAACTGAAATGTTCTTCCAGTTCCATAGTTTACTAGCTCCTGGTCGTTTGGCAAATTAAGACAATTTTCCTCTTTCTGTAGCCAACAACCTATTCTTGATGCCTTAAATACGTCCACATTACTATTCCGACAAGCAATTTTCTGCCACCTTTTTTTGTCCTGTGTTGCAAAATCTGGGTATACCCAAAATCGTTTCCGTTTCTTGTTTTGTATGTACAAATATCCATTAATTACATACTCTTCTGATGAAGACATGGTTGCAACTATTCCCAAATTGATTTCCTTGGTATACGAGGAAGCACGAAACCAATCGTAAGCGATCGGTCGTCCGCAACCAGTCTGATTGGTTTCCTCTGTGGATGAGGGCCTTTGAATCGATGGTTTGGTACACCTGGAGGCATTAATTGGTCCACATAAAATAAAAATATTTGAGGAGGCAGGTGGTGTGTGGCAAGACAATGTGGAGGACACCAGTCTGTTTTATTTGTTGAGGAAGGCGAAGACTGCATGCAAGGATGGTGCTAACTACACTGCTTCATCTTAAAAAAATGTTCTACGACTGCCACAGACAACACCAGGCAGTGCCTGGCAATCATCACTTATTGATGAACCACCTGCCACAGTTACCATTAATGAAACTGTACCACTCAACAGTAGTCATTACTCATACTGTAACCATATTAGCCTCAGTAGTCACTACTGGTACAGCAACCTAACCAGCCGCAGTAGTCACTACTCATACTGCAACCATACCAGCCGCAGTAGTCACTACTCATACTGC
>PNEQ01014164.1:0-11717 GCA_003012365.1 Medauroidea extradentata
AAATATATATATATATATATATATATATATATATATAGAGAGAGAGAGAGAGAGAGAGAGAGAGGGGGGGGTATGTTGAGACAAAATAGTTTTGCGATGGACCATCATCTCTAAGCATACCCTTTCTTTCAGTAAAAAATTTTTAGGCGAACGTAAACTTATCACTTCATCTATGCACGTGAACAGTACACAGTGAGACAGATGAATAAAAAACCTGGCAGGAAGTACAAACATTAAAATATTGTTATAGGTGAACTGTGTGGCAGTAGCATGTACCACTCAACCTGCACCAACATGTCCTAGGTAGTCGTGGGTCCATAACTGTCTCTCTCCCGACTACATCTTCAGTTCAAGAGAAACGTAAGCTGGAAGTTTACGCAGACCTTGTGTTGTTGATGTAACAATATAACAAAGTTGTGTAAATTGAAACATTCTGCCATGAATTCTTTATGTTCTGGTACGAAGTGATTATGTTACTCAAATAAATATGTATATCACAAAAGCATAATGGAAAGAAGCAAAAAATATGTATGTTAGTGTATAAATCAGAAAAGTTGCTAGTTATGTCCAAATTGTGACTAAGGTTACCTTATTTGCTTAAGGTAGTGATTGCAAATTTTAAATCATTGAGATGTTTAATTCCCCTGCCAATTTCTGCTGTTTCCTTCATTAAACGATTTGTATGATTAACGAAAGATTAATGAGGAATTAAATTCAAGTGTGCATTCAAATATTGAGTGTGTCAAGATAAGATACTTTATGCGGTTACTGAGAATGATTCTGCGGCGAGTGGTAAAAATATGAATAATTTGATTTATTAACGGAATATTTGAAGATACGAATCAAATGTGGCAAAAGCTTTTGTATATCTTGAAAATATTGCCTTTTTTTAGTCACACTCTTGTGTGAGGACGGCATGCAAAATATAAATGGATCATTTCGAACATGCACCAAAGATTTAATAGATTCTTCAATTTCTTTTGAAAGATAACTAGGGAAGAAATGTGACTGGCTGAAAACAACATAAGATTTAAGTACGAAGTGAACCGAATGACAGAAATTTAAATACTTGAGGTATTCAATACCCTTTTAAGTGTTAATTAATGCCACCCAAATGAGCTTAAGTCCATGAAGGACAGTGGAAAACCTTAAAACTGAGGTACCTGTACCGAATTTGGCCCGCTTAAAGTTCACAAATCATGTGTGCCTAAGTCATTAATTATATTGCTAACATAACACATGGATTATGTAAGACAGATATTTATTAATATAGTGTATGTTCAAACTGGAGACTAGTGTTTATCGATCCCACATAGATCTCGGCATTACCACAAAATTGCGTCTAGTGGGCCATATCCGGTACAGGTACCGTACTTAAACAAATGGTAGAAATTCACACGCGTACAAAGAAAACAACAACAGCTAATGTCAGGTGAAGATGATATTGCGGTATTTGAGTAGGAGAAATAACGTACATATCAATGTGACGGGAAAATGAGTAGTTTCCCTAAAAAAATTTCCATAATTTAAATGTATCCAAGCAGTTACGGAACTCTGATATCCTTCAAATATATAAGTGACAGACATATGTTTCCACATTAATTGCAATATTTGCAAAACTAATGTGTCTAATTCTAGTGGTAGAACCTATCGTGATATTACAGAATAAACACCTTTCTTCAGCTGGTTGTGAGGTCAGAACTGAAGATGGTAACGTATTTTAACATCCTAAGTATAAATACCACTGTCTTTACGTAATTTTTTCTGTTTCAGTGTTTTTACATTTCCTTCCGACACATTGATGTGATACGTCAGTATTTATTATGGGGTATGTTATGAAATTTAAAGTTTTAGTATTAATTACGTTAGGTTATTGTGTTCATATGCTTTCTCTGATTCACTTGTGTAATACGTTGGTGATGAACTCGTCTTCATCAACAGTATATCGTCAACAGTCAACCGTCAACTGTCAATCGATTACGATTGAAAAGATTTTGCTGTAGTGTCAAAAGTGATTACGAAGATAATATGTTTCAGTATTATATGTTGAACAATCCCTATTGTTATACGAATTCTCTCTATTGCAAGCATTTTTCCATCCAACATACTGCTATAATCGAGATAATGGTAATGAGTTTGATGATTGTGATGGTGATGTAACGTGCAATATATGTGATAATGACAGAGTCATGATGGGTCTAAGAGTGGATATAAATTTCATTTAACGGCATTTTTCTATAGTGATTCTTGTTCTGCCATATTTCGTATTGCAATATTATATGATATTTATTTGCATTACACAGGACTCATAAATATGCCTGTAACGCAAAATCACATTAAATTACATGCGAATACATTCCAGCTTTGAAGCACTTTAACCCAAACATGCGGCAGAGATATACAGTATCACTATTTCTCGGCGAATATTATTTCGTCGTTTAAATACTGCTTACACGGGGTTCAGGATAAAGTGAGCACTATTTAAACCTTTGTTAATTTTTATTCTGATTAGGTATAGTTTACTGCCACGTTTTGATCTAAACAAAACTCATTAATTAACAATCATACTATACTTAGGAGTAAACATCTGAAATCACAATAAAATATATTTCTCATTTCTCTCTCTCTCTCACTATATATATATATATATATATATATATATATATATATATATATATATATATATATATAAGAGAAAACTGACTGACTGACATATCAAACTGCAGCCCAAACTATTGAACATAGAATCGTGAAATTTTTTGTGTGTGTTCCCCTCAGGTAGTAGGCGAGCACTAAGAAGGGATTTTTCGAAATTCGGCCTCTAAGGTAGTGAAAAGGGATGAAATGTATTTCTGATAGAGCTCGAACACGACGGCCTAGCATCATAATTTTTACTTTAATAGAGCACACATTAAAAAAGTATATTAGCCAACTTAAGGATTTTTCGAAATTCATCATTTAACGGAGTGAAAAGCCCTTAAATGTGGTCTCGATTAACTATCGATATCTATCGAATCCTTCGGGATAAAGAGTTTGTATTAACTTCAAAATGTTGCTTACATAAAAACCCAAAAAGCAGTTTTTGGATTTTTTTTTCAAATTCAACCCCTAAGCAGTAAAAAAGGGCAAAATGTGTTTTTTATTAATCGCCTATGTCACTGAAATGCAATTGACTATAATCGTGATTTGTACTTCAATTGGTTACGCATACAAATATCTATGACAGGACCACAAGACGTTTCGAAAATATTTAATGAAGGGGGTGAAAATACGTGAAATATGTTTTCGATTATTCCTCCATATCTATCGAACCGATCGAGATACTAAGTGCTCTTTGCTTTAGATTGATGCTCTTGTGAATACATCAAATACCATGAAAATGTATTTTCTGAAATCAGACTTGTAAGAAGTAAAAAAAAAAGATAAACAATCGATATTTATCGATCACATTGATTTTTATATTGGTACGTGATTTTTTTTAAAGATTGAATCTTACTCAAATACCTGATAAGTAATTTCATTAATTTTCGGAATTCCCCACCTATGGATGTGAAAAGGAGTGCAAAGTAATGAAATATGTTTTTAATTAATCGTCGCAATATCTCGTACCCAACGGTCTATTGTCGTGTTTTTTACGTCCAAATGACACCGGTTAAGTGGTCTAAAGTGTGATACAGGGGTATTTTGAAATTCTGTCTCTTAGGAGGTGAAAACACCTGGAAAGTGATTTAGATAAATCTTAGATATATATGTCGAACCCATCAAGATATTCAGTTTATTTTTGCTTCAGGATGATAATTACGTAAATGGCCGTAAAATGCCTTCAAGATTTTTCAAAATTCGAACTCTGAGAACTGTACAGGAGTGATACGTGATTTTTAATGAATGGTCGATTTGCTTCGACAGAAAGGGCTATTGTGATTTTCTCTTCACTTGGATATTTGTACAAGTATTAAAAAATTTCGAAAATCGACACCCAAAAGGGTCATAAAGCACAACATTTGTTTTCCATCAACCCACGATATCTATCTAACCAGTAGAGATATTGAGGCATTGTTCGCGTCAGAGTGATGATAGGGACAAACTTACGACTGCTTTTCACGTGAACAGCTATTGCTACTTATCCTGCTGCAGAGTTAACTCAACTAGCAGCTTTGTCATTCTAACATTTGATAACTGAAGTACTAATTAGGTGAACAAAGATGTTTTTCAATTAAAGTAAAGATTTTCAATTATGTGTAATACACGCGAGCAAAGCCGCGGGGGACTGCTAGTTATTATATAAAAATGGTCTTCAAAGTAGGCCTACTAAAGGATTAATGCGTTGCATTGCTTAGCTAAACAACTTATCACATCGATGTCCACCATCATTAGGTGCTCTACGTATTCCCTCAATGTTTGGGGGGAGGGTTGATTATATTCTTGCATTTTGTAAAACAATTTTAATATTAATGGCATTGTTATTATATATTAAATAGTATAAATTTATATACATCCCGAAGACAATAATAAACACTCTGTAAACATAAAAGAGTAAACACCAATTCAAACGTATATAGTTGACCTGTAAAGAGACAGTGTTTTATCCGCAGCTACAAATGAAATCGGTGTCGAACTAAGGTTTCCTTTTTAATAGACCACCATATGCATTAATTAATAAAACAATTTGATACTCAAGATTTTATTTATCGTTTCCTTTGTTAGTTTTAAAATATTTCCTACAGTCGCTTGCGCTAATATAAATGCTACTTTAAAAAATTGCAGTTTAAAATTAGGATAACCTAATTCAAGCCTAGAAATTATTTCATACGTGAATCATAATCATACAATACACGAAAATACTTCGTGCCTGAGCTTTGAGTTTGCTATATACATACACGAACATGCACGCGCACACACCCACACCCACGCACACACACACATATATATATGTATATACATATATATGTATATATACATATATATATATATATATATACACATATATATGCATACTGCCAAAAAGGGTAAGATTCTGTTGATAGGTATATTTTTTCGTTGAAAGTAAAATAATATTAAAAGTAACAAAATTATAATTTTCGTTACCAGCAAAAAAAGTAAAATTCGGTAGTTCAAGTCAATATTTATTAATTAAAATTTAAATGTATATTTTGTTACTTTTTCCCCCAGTGTGAATCTCTGGCGGTGAGTGCATGCATACCATGAGCCCGGGCTAGGCTGAATCTGTCGTATCATAACTTCCTGCTTCTCTGCCTCGTGCCTTAGTCTACGCAGCTCGTAACCTCAAGGCTTTCTTGTTCGCCGCTCGAATGATTCCCCCTTCGTACTAGAGAAGCGGTAGATTAGACCTGCGACTCTCGAGCTATTCTCAGTAATGCGGGAAGCCGTGCTAGGATACTCTCGCTACCCGCTTTACCGCGGTAGCTCGGAGAGGTAAGACACTGTCTTGTGATAAGACGGCAATGCATTGTTTCGTCTAAAGCAAGACAACGGCTTTAGTATACCTGCTGCATTTAGTGTAAGAGATAAGACTGCTTAACAATACACTAGCCCCGTAGTTTGTTGAAAATGAACCACCATGCAATATAATTTGACAATAGAGTGTACTAAAATTTTAATAATTTATATTACTGTGGTCAGCTGTAAACAAAAAATAAATATTCACAAAAAAATAAATTATCCTTGACTTCTATCCAACTCATCCAGTTTTGTTACAAATATACCGATGATTTTAATTGTATTGTATACTAGTGGTAATTGATTTTATATATTTGTTTATATATAGCCCAATAGCAGACCACAATAAAAATTACGCAGTACACAACCAATATAAAAAAAATCCCCTTTTATTAGATAAAAAAACCGATGATGGTAGCGGAAGATACTCATAAATAGGTAATATTTCATACATGAAAAATTATGTGAATTTTAAAATGAATTCTCCCAACATGACATGAAACATACCAATATACTTCCACCTAACATTCTATCTCAAATAGTCTTACTACACACAAACTTTCATACACTTTCATCGGCTTAGTTCAGTCGACATGAGCAAAGGCGCTTTTACTCACATACTTAAGAGTTCCCATTCTGTACGGTAATTCCACACAATTTAAAATTTGTCCAAAGTACAACAGTTTTACAAACGAGCGAAAACGGCATGTAAATAATTAGTATTTAGAGCTCAAAGTTCTGTTAGCCGTTTTCCACAAGTTACAGCAAAGCCAAAATTAATTTTCATGAAACATCATGATAAGAGGCTCGTAAGCGGTTGGCCTACATTCTTCCCACGTTGTCTTGCAGTTCACTAAAAATATAGAAAAATTGGTGCCTCGTCTTAAAACGGCCATACATTCATAAATTTATCCTCAACCAAATATCGTTCCCAAGAGTTCCAATCCTCAGGATGGCGGCAGTTACAGGCCTCATCTTAATGGTCTGCCGAAAACGTCTTACCAGGATAGGAGTCAAGTCAAGAAGAAAGATACAAGAGACGCCGACAATAGCGTCGGTTCAAACATTCTCCTCAGAAAAAGAAGATAAATAAAACATATCTTACTTAGAGGAAATAATTCAGCATAGTAAGTTAACGATGAACATTCCAAAACCTGGATATTCTGCTGAATATCTCAGTAAGCAGTACTATTTCCAAATACAGCTGATAAAAAAATAATAACTATCCCAAACTAGAATAACAGGCTTACATGTTAATTAAGGTCTTTAAAATGTAATAAAATTACTGGTAAATTAGTGTCTTACATCACAAATAATTAGCATAAGCAAAATATATCAATTCACTCAGTTTCACTTAAAAGTTTCAGGTAAGCATTAAAATACATGGCAACGGATAGCTGTAATTCCATTACAATTGCTGTGTTCAACATAAAAATATTAGTTTGCATATATTGTACGATCAGCAAAATATTATGTCATGTGATAAATGTATTTTTGTGGCGCTAAAACGAACGCGCAACCGGGTTACTTAATTCTGTGGGCAGGTATCAAGCTTTAAATAATATTTAGCTGTTTCTTAATTCAACATTTCCCTGTTGTAAATCTGGTTAATCGACGTATGAACCATTTTCTAATGACAAATATTAGCTGTTATTTTTTAAAAATCAATCCACTCAAATTCGTATCGTTTACAAGCTAGCAGCTACATGTACGCAAAAGTTACGCGTGCATAATACTTAGCTTTTGCATACCAATGTATATTTGTTTAGTGTCAATGTTTACAGACATATGGCTAACATAGTTTCGCGATAAGATTTCTGAACTGTCAGTCAAGTTAAATTTACTTCATATTAATTAATATTTTAACTTAAAATTCTTCGTGTTAGTGAACACATTAATCCGCAATGTTTAAGAGTGCGTGGTAGATAAATAAACGCTGAAAACATCAATTGATTTCTACGCTATTTTCGAAGCCAATATGGATAAAATACTCAATGACAATCCTAATTATGGTATTTACCAACTTCATGAGTAAATATTTATCCAAAATTACTAATTCGTTACGCGTGATCTCTTGCGCCGCAGTTAAATACACGACGTTCCGGCGTCAGAGATTGTGCCTCAGAAGTTCGTAACACTGGAAAAAATGTTATTTATAACGTTGGCTAAAACTATTGTCTAGGATTGCTATTGTTCAATTTTTGCAAATTGGCTTCAAGAAACCTATAGTTATAGATTAATGCTTTTAGCGTGTAATTATGTACCACGCCCTCTTAACACGCATTTTAATAAACGCTGTGTAAATGCACAATGTTATTGCCTAATGTAAATGATTAGGTCAAGGGCACGAGCATTTCAGTATTATGTTATATATCAGGCATATGTACACGTGACATTTTCATTTTTCATTTACAGTTGAAAAGTTTATTCGTCTTCCCAATGCAGCTTAATTGTGAGCGGAAACTCTTAGGTTCTTCTTTAATCTGATTCTCGTTGGGCTCTTCTTGGATTCTGGGAATTAAAAATTTTAATTTGCGCTAATGAAGAAAAACTGCTTCTTCGGTAGTCAAAGAAACAAGACTGCAGGGCATTTTAATGGAAAATATTTTCTAGCAAATGTATCAAATATTTTGTATTTGATACACTTTCCTTTACCAACCTAAATTTGGCTACTTAATAGTAATATGTACTTGCTTGTTAACACAGTGTTCTGTTAGATTATATTTATTGATTGTACACTGCATTATTAAAACAATTTAATTTCTATAACAACATTTCATTTCTGAATACTGTGAAGCGTTTCATAGGTACTGAAGTGACATACTTTACAATAGTTTTGTGACAAAAATTAACTAAATTTAAAATTAGTAAATAATGTAGCATTGTTTTAGTAAAGCAGTGACAATAATTTCTTTGATTGAAAGCGAAACAGAAAAAAAAATTGTGAAAGACTGACTCAAAAATATGTTTATTTAAAATTGACGATATCTTTTCCGAAAATGAAATATAATATAAATATAAAACAAAGAAAATCTTCGTATTTAAATAAGTTTGCTAGGTTGAGACGTTTCGGCTGTGCAGACAAGTTTCTAATACGTTTATCGAAACTTGACACCATTTTTCTATGTATTTTAAATGCGACAAAACTTATAATAAACACGTTTTTTAACCTTCTAAAAATGACTTAAAACTGCTTTTTCAGACTATTGTATCGGAAAAGTACTAATCTAATTCATAAAAGTGAGAAATTCATACTTTCGATCGATTTTTGCCTTTTTCACTTTTGTCATTAAATTGTTATATCCATACTTAAAGTCAAAAGACAACTACAAAATTACTGTGTGCTAATTTAGACCTCCATGTGTTCTCAAAGTCTGGATTGTTATTGACACACGCACTAGTATAACCCAATTACTTTTGTTCTTTGGTTACCAGCGGCAATAAAAATAAAAAATTAAAAATTCTTCTTAAGATAGTCACTTTATGTAAGCGTCACGTACATACGAAAAAATCGTTTACAAATACTGGCAATTCCGAGTTATAAGGGCTAAATAATAATTAAATGTATTTAAATATTTTAACTTCATTCAAAAAAATTTGCTCATTAATTAATTATAAATGCCAACCTAACAATATTAAAATACAGTTTTGTAAGTTATCCAACAACTTTTTATGTAAATAAGTGACGTTGGAAGTCAACATTTTATTTACAACTTGGTTAGGATTCTTGTAGGTCAAAACAAAAAAAAAAAAAAAAAAAAAAACACAATTTCCAAAATTGGAAACAGGCACAGTGTTGAATTATTTAGCATGACACTTACCGTAGTATACCTAAATTACAGATCTGTGAACGATGAAATTTACTGGCCATTTGTAAAACCCATAACTTAAATGAATGCTTGAACAGGTGAGCTTTATGTCTCGTTGACAGAAACTTCACTAGAGACTATTTCACATAAATTTACGCAAGGGCAAGAACCATTAGAGTAATAGGCCATGACCTCTGTTAAGGTACCGCCCAGCATTCGATTGGAATGATTTCGGAAAACTCTGAAAAACCAAAGCAAGAAAACCCGCAGACAGGTTTGAAGCTTGGTCGTCCCGAATAGGAGTCCAACATGCAATTGTCTCTTGCGTGATTATGAATCTAATCGCATGTATTACGGGGCTTACATGTAGTTCAGAATCAGAATTTCACACGTGGAAATAAGATCTGGAATGTTGTTGACCACTGCAGTCGCCGACCAGTTTAAACAATGCGTGGAAGTTGATAAATTTCATTGGCGGATCTTAACGATACATTAATAAGAATTCGTTTCTTAAGGGCGCGGTTCACGTCAGTTTTCAACGTCTTTTTTTATTTTTATATTTGTACCAGATTTTTTTTTTTTTTGTTTTCGAATTTTAGACATAATTTGTGATTAAATTTTCCTCTTAGAAAGTTTCTGTATCTCTCATAGTTTTTGGGCAATGAGTCGAAAACGTCAAAATTTGAACTTTACGGTTTTATGTACGCCACTAAAACCAAATGGCACACCAAATCAAAAAAAATTAAAATGTATAAAAATATTGTAGCTTAATATTTGACATACATAAAAACGAAAAGATATACATTTCAGTATTTTTAAAACCATTTTTAATTTTTAAATTTTAATTTCAAAATCAATAATTTTTAATTAAATAAAAAAATATTATATATATTTTTTGTATTTCAAATCATAGCATACAACATTGTTGTACACTGTGAATTTTTTGGTTTTGTATGTCAGTTGGTTTTAGTGGCGTACATAAAACCGTAAAGTGCAAATTATGACGTATTCGACTCATTACGCAAAAACTATGAGAGATACACAAATTTCCTAAGAGGAAGATTTAATCAGAAATTATGTCTTTAATAAGAAAAAAATATCTGGTACAAATATAAAAATAAAAAATGACGTTGAAAACTGAGGTGAACAGCGCTCTTAATATAGTCCTCGACTGGCGCATGGACGGCTGTGTTGTGGCGTATAACGCGTATTCGTTTTTGCGCCAAACCGCCTAACTTATTCATATTAAGATTATCTACGAAATAACTTACACTTGAAAATACGCTGCTATAGTTTTAAAAATTCAGCAAGTCTGTTAGGAACATGATTTTCGGGTCTCTCAAAATGGTAAAAAAATCTGCTTCATTAGACTGCTGTAGCTTGGAAAAGTTCACTTGAATTCGTAAAGAGCTGAATGAGACGCATGCGTTCGTCTATACTTCATACTATAATCCAAAAATTAAATTTTAGGATCACCGCTTAGAGTACCATAGGGAAAAGACTAGAAAGAAAACCTTGCAAGCCAGTTTGGCGCGCTGCGAATAGAGACGATATGCTACTCGTCGAGCGTGGTACTATGACTCTTATCACTCTGCTCTTCCCAAGCGTCAAACACGAATATTTGAAACCATTACACGCTCCTCTTAATCTTCCTGGTTAACGGGTGCATGAAATTTGTTGCAAAGGATTACAAATAGTTGTTAAATCGTATAATAACATGAATAAAGGTTTTCTTGACCTATTCACCCACAAACGGTAAACGTGTTTCAGAAAAGCTCATAAATTTACTTTGATAACAGGGTGATCAGTATAGAAAGTACTGACAGAAACAGAGTTATCGCATAACAGTAATCCAGAATACACTAATTGGGAACCACATGAAACTGAAATAACAGAATGTGTTTTGTTTGATATTTCAATTTAATAAAATTGTATGGCAGTCGCTTTGGAGTTGTCAAGATGATAACACCATGGTTTTATGATAACAAAGTACACAATGATAAAATTTTAAAAAGTAAGTGTAAGTTGATATTAAAATCTTCTGTCGTTTAATGGTTTAAAACATACATATTAATATCATAATCGTTGACTTACTAAAATATAACAAGTTAACTTTTCAAATATATATATTTCATTAATTTTTATTTTTTTGCAATGTTAGTATTTTCAATGTTTTTCGAAATCAGAATAGCTTAAAAATAATCTTAAATTCAGGCCAACAAAACATGTGTGACAGGCCCATATGGTCGCCGCCCCGATTTAGTATATTCAATAGTCATCAGTGTCAACCATCATAAATTAATGTGCAATAATAACTATGTCTTGCGACCATTCATTCTCCTCGTCATTGTATCACGATCACATTGCAATAGTTCTCATCGAAATACCATTACTACACCAAGTTTTATGTTAAAAATAAGAAATTGTATATATTGTGTCCTTGTGAAGACG
>PNEQ01014165.1:0-30756 GCA_003012365.1 Medauroidea extradentata
TACGGCAGTCTTGCTTAGTAAATACCTATTTTTCGTGTACTTACAGCAAACCATACTACTTATATCTTATTAAGGGAAGGAGATACGGCATTTATGACAAGTCCATTGGATTCCTCATGGTCGAAAATGTGGGAATACATATATAACTAGAAATCGACCATTTTGGACTAACGGCACTTACGCTTAGCAGGGCAGTATATATGGCACTTGTGTTGTAATAACTTCAATATAGCCTAGTACAGAAAAAAAATGCTACGAAACTTGATTACTTCACATTTCAATTGTAAAAGTTTTAATTTTTCGTATTACTTTGTAACTTATACAAAATGAAAATACTATAACATTGCATACTTGACAACATACTCTAAGTTTTCGAGCTGAAAGTACTACATTTCTAGTAACTATATTGCCAGCATTCATACAGAAGCACCACCAAAACTCTTAACACCTTAGTAGCTAACGAGATAATAAAAATGGCTGATACAACACAGCTGAGATAAAGTTAACACGGTGTTAACTAATCACATGTTGATTGGAGGTTGATACAACCGGGTCTCATTCGCTTCTGTAACGTGTACGCTTATATAGTCTGTCTCATATAAGAATTCCACTTTTTGACAGTTGTGATTGCATTTATTTTGTGAGTTGTTTCCATGAAATAAGCAGTGTTTTCCTCTGCCACAAGTAACTTTTGCACAAACACACGTAGCTGGGTGCAATTTATCAAAATTAAAAGTAATTTCCTGCAGAAATTGGTACATACGATAGCCTTCAAAACTGTCAAAAAATGGAATTCTTTTGTGAGACAGACTATATAGGCTACTACAAAACAATCCCTTGATCAACAGATACATCAAACTACATATCCTGGTAATTGTTTATGAATCGTGTTGTTAATCTGCACACTAAAAACTTTTATTCTACAGCATAGAAAGAACACTTGAGGATGTTTGGTTTGTGGTACTTTACAAACAATAAAAACGTAAAAAAAAAAAAAAAAAAATAAAAAAAAAACATAGTTGATGTTATTTTTTTTCTTTGACAACAATTTTCTTTTCTTGGCAGAAAAGAAAATAATTTCTTAAACACAGAGCTTGTCTTTTAGAAAACTACAAGTAAGTTACAAATAAATATTACTGCCTACTTAACTAATTTCACGGCAAAGCAACGTTTTGTTACCACCACTGAAAATTTTAACTTAAGTTTTCTTTGTGGCAGCACTGTTTTGCGGTGGTTCATAATTAAACAAAATCATATCTTGAAGTATCGATCTCGAGTATGCTGAATTTAATAACAGACTTAGTACAAAATGTTGGGTAGTTATACATTTTTTATGGATTGAATAGGAAAACTCAGACATTTTTAATAATTACCATATATCAAGAAGTGCGTTTGACTTTAAATTACTCGAGTGGAACGCAGTGAGTGACATCTTTCATGTAAATTGAAATCTCCGTATTGTCACAGAATAAGTAATTTATTCTACGGTATTGTTTTCACCTCCTTAACGGATTAGCATGGATAATAAAATAGTTAAACGTTTATAAAAGTAAATAAGCTACCCAAACGATGAAACAGCAGTGGAATGAAGGTCCACACCCAAACTTCAATTTGTTGTGTTCACACCCACAGGGAGCTGGGAAATAAAGAGGTAATCTAGAAATAAGGGCACTATTTACTAACCACAGAGCCAAGCATGAATTCATTCATTACTTCAGCTTTAATATTTTTTTAATACAGGGACCTTGGTTTGAGGTACAGAATTTCTTTTTGAAGAATGAGTATTCGTGCGATAAATATTTGTATTAATTTTCTACGAAGGAAAAAAAACGCATATTCAAAAATTTTGGTGACATGGTTGTTGTATGTTAAGAAACTATGTAGTCCTTGATAAGTATGCCTAGTACACCACATAATAAAAATAAAACCTTAGAGTGATTATGAATTCCAATATTAGTAATAAGTGAATTTAGACTTGACCTTACCGGAATCGTATTTCCAGATGCAGCAATTGCACAAAATCTGATAAGAAATTAGTTTTACTGTCATGCGCTAAAATTCCAAGCTTTTTTCCCTCCGTTATATGCGAGATCCTCCATATACTGACCGTTAGTGACAAACTATAACGCATGCTGCCTAAAATTGACTTTCGCTCTAGATAGAAAATTGGCCCCTTCATAATGTCTTCCTTTGTCATTTGTGTGTACAAGGACATAAAGATATGAATACATGCGAGGGCCGTACTTTTACAAATGACAGGCGAAACCAAACTTGGACTTCTCTGCCAGATCTGTCTCTCCTCCAACAGTAATTACTGCAGACAAGTACAGGTTGAACGAAATTTCTCGAGGCTGTCGTGAATCGGGGAACAATTTCCTACCATTGCACTACGTTCTTCTTCTTATTTTATTTTCTAGGCGCCGACTGCGACGAAATTATTTTCCAGAAATAATTTTTACATTAATATGTTGATTAAAAAAATTTACAAAACAATTTAAAATTAGTAAACAATAATGAGTGCGGCTCATCGATTTGATTACTTGCGTCACTAAAGTTACCAAAATGAAATGAAAATACTGTACGGAAATTTTATAACGGTCGGTGATACACGCATATTTAGAAACCAGACATCTACATTCGTTACAAACAATTCCTTTGTTGAGTACCAGAACAGAAGCGGCGAGAAAACTAGCACTTCTTTAGTTTACTATTATCAATATTCTTTTCAAGAAAAGTATTTCAGTTCTCATATATCTGCTTTCCCGCTATTTCTTCCCCAGTTTTTTTTCTACGCCAATGTCCTGGAAGCTTCCAGTTCATTTCCCAATCAGTTGTATGAATTTTGTACTGTAAAATATATTAAATATACTATCGTCAAACCTGTGTAGATGTCGTTTGACATACTGTTTCAATTAGAGTGGGATGATACTCGGGAATGCATAGTCCAGCATTGTAATTTTGTAGATTCATTGACACCCAGTTCGAACGGACGATTCCCGGCTGGGTCGGTCCCCGGATTTTCGCATGTGGGAATCGTGCCGGACGATGCCGTTGATCGGCGGGTTTTCTCGGGGATTTCCCGTTTCCCCCGTCCTTTCATTCCGGTGTTATTCCACACTCACCTCATGTTACCCCTCACCAGCGCTAAAAACCTCGATGTTGAGCGCTGACCAAAATCTCTCACTCATTCACTCACTCACTCACTCAAATGGACGACTTGGTCAGTGACGTCAGAACAGATTGTATGCTGGGGAATCAGCTGTTTTTGCACAAACCATCGCTCGTTTGCCATAGGACTCAATGCATTAGCATGTTTGTTACATGATTCATTCCGAAATGTGTAAAACATATTCAACGGGTTGTAGTAGGACTAACAGCAGATCTTTGAAGAGATACAAAGTTTCATAACGCCCAGTGATTGTAAAATATATATAACCGCATCGGAATATTCGTCACTTTGCATTCATGCTCGCTGTATTTTATTTATGTATTTATAAATAAAACAAGTGTGCACAGTTCTTAGGTGAATTGTAATATTTAAAAACAGTGTATAGTGCAAAACACTTACTATCACAACGTAATTTGTAAGCCTAGGTATACTTCCTACATGGGCATAGAGTTATAAATATATATCAAATTCAAGGATTTTGATGAAACCATAGGCTCGTTTATAATCATATTATGTCAGAATCACATATTTGTACGAGTCAATGTATGTTTTTTATTTTAAGTTTCCGTCTTCCCAGATTATTGCTGCAAGTCAATGGGAATGTAGGCCTACCTAGTGGTTTGGGTTACAACTTGTGAGCAAATAAGACATAACATCCAAAAATCACGAACATGTTTAGAGGGAAACATTGTTACATTATATATTGTAGTGGTTTCGTGCTTAGAACCCCCTTTTTTTGTTGTGGTAACTGTGAGACGAATTTGAGGTTTTATCACGCAGAACTAGCCTAGGACACCTGGGGGAAAATAGATTTTTAAAATAAAAATAAAACTGGTGTAGTTTATTGATGTTACGTCTGATTGCCTAGGTATTGCAGTATTTGTGTACTGATCGCACGTTCATTTCTATTAGCCTATAGTGAAATGTGGTTTCCTTGATAAATATGCAGGCCTAAGATTTTTGTTTATTTTTCGGAAATGTGTATTAATAATATATCCATACGAATTTCTAAAAACTTTTAAGGAGTGTTGCCGAACAATGTAACCAGTGCTATCAGTCATATTATGATCTAGCTGGTGTTTCTTTTTTACGGCTAACCACATTCTTGCTCCCAATGGAGAACTATGCAAATAGGCCTACTTCGTTTTTCTGTAGCGTATACAAGCCAACAACATTAATTACCAGCGTTACATTTGTTTTAGGGTAGTGGTTAATATGTCAACAATTTGTTATGGCATTAATTAATAATTTCTAATTGTAGACTAATGAAGAAAGATTTTCGTTGTATGGAAACTTGCATTGTGACGGCCAGACGGGAGAAAGTTCATTGTAGGCCTACTCATTTTTAGACAGCGTTTCTACTGGTTTGTTGCATTTATTACAGAAGAAAATAACAAACAAACTTGACCTGCGGGAAATAATGCCTATTGTGTGTATTAATCATAAAAATACATGAAACTAAATTATCCTCTCTTGTTAATAGTGACACAACTGATTTAGCTTCATTGTCGTTTATTATTGAATATGATCTATGAAGTACGCATTTAAAAAACTTCTGCCGTTTCCGTGTACAAAAAAAATATCGTTAAGGTTTCGACTCCAAGTGTATTTAAAGTGTTAATTAACGAATATAAATTCGTCAACCCATATAATCGTATAAGTTTTCAGGCGCCGTTTGTGCAAAATCAGTTTTACAATCCTGCAACACCGGCGGCATCGGCAAAAGAATGCGGCCAGCGGTTGTTTAACAAACAATTGCTCCTAACTTCAGGACGATTTACGCAACTGATTGTAGGCCAAGAATCTGACGATTCGTGAATTTAAGTGGGCCTTAGCTCCATTGAAAAACCGTCTTGCCAGCAAGGATGGCTCCGCCCTGGGCCTAGAAAAGGACTAATCAGAAGAGAAGATTTTAACGACTTGGTGAGGGCGCGAAAAATGGTGAAGAGCAGCAAACTAAATGCCAGAGAGAGAGAGAGAGAGAGAGAGACGGTCTATAACTACGAGGACGACCGGACCTCGTAACGGGGGTCGAACCTGGAACTGCGGATACGGCGCAACAAAATGCTACTGGACAAGTCATCAAATTAAGGAGCGGAACCAAATATCCGCCAGTGACTCATTTTATTTCATTCCTTTCGAATGTCGATAACGTTGGTTCCTTTAACTTCCTCGAACTTGCCCATCATCATGTTTTCTGGAAAAATTTTAATATTGTTTTGCAAAACTGAAAATATTCTAAATAATACTTACGTAAAATTATATTATTTTACCTTTTCTCCGTCAATATTATTAAAATTTCCGGTTAAAATTTGTTTCGCCCCACTTATATAATTTGGTTAATACAAAATAAATTATAATAAAAATATTCGAATAACATATTATTTATGAAGACTAAGATTTCAGTAACCATCAGCTCAGTCGCACAGGTTGGCAGCAATATTACGTTTCCGGTACATTTTTCTAAAATCAGTAACGTTCTCTTTATTTAAATAAGGTTTTGATTGGTATATAGCTGTATGCCGAGAGAGCAACAGAGCTATATGAAATTTGTTGTTCTCAAATATCGCATTCCGGAATATTGTTGAAATAATCAGTCGATTGTTTTCACCTCTAGTAAATTATTTTTCCAGCAAATATTTGTATTTATTTAATGCCCCAAGAATAAATTATTGTACAGTATTTACGCTTATTAAATTAAATTTAATAAAAGTGTTGATAGTTATTTTTGTTTCATATACAAATTTATTAGCTCTACAAATATCCAGTGTGCATCTCAAATTGAAAAATAATTTTAAAACATACAAACTAAAAAAATTAATCTAAATTAATCTAATATCACAACACATTTATTACTTGCAACAATTTATGTTTATTAAAAAAGTTACCTAACTCTGCGTCCCTACGACCCTAACCGTTAGTTACAAATTCATTTTTTAAGGCATTCGGACAGCATTTCTCAGTTACGTGACATCTTAACAATGTTTAAAATTCAAGAATATAACTTACACAAAATTTATTATTTTCTTTACAACACTGTTGTCGTAGGATGCTACGTAAGCAGTTGTCACTGAAATTCTTATGGACTTAAAATTCGATAATATTATACTTGTCAGTAAGAAGCAACATGTCGAAGTTTTGATTTTATTATGAAGTGTAACTCGTCTAGAAATTTTTGTCAATTTTCGTCGAACACACAAACATATCGATACAGTTTGATCGTTATGTATGTCAGCAAACTTTTTTGCTTTGCTGGTATCGTGAAAACATTTATATATAAAAAAAAAAAAACTTTCTCCCACCTTCAGAAAAAGAGTGGGATGCAGGTTTCTCTCCTATAAACTATAACTTTAACGTTTTTCTTATGAATGTATTGTGGTTCGTATGTTCTTAATGGTTATTAATTGTAGACAAAAATGTTAATTAACGTATATCAATTTTACCGTGTACATTTCTAAATGCATTGCAATCAAGACGGACGTATGTTATAGAATGAAGTCTACTCTTACATAAAGTTAATTCAAACAAATCCATGACTTAACTTGGCTGTTAGAAAAACTACTAAAATGTTGTGTGAGGTCCATTTGCATTTGCAATAGTCTGCATTCGTATGTTGTACTCTTATTAATTATGTTTCACTTGGTTCCTAGGAGCCAAAACGAGGAGTGGCCCACGGACAACGAGGCACCTGTCTGAAAAGAGCACAGAAAACCATGGCGCTTTACCAAACTTCTCCGAGTAACAGCCAAATAGATCTTACAAAAGAGAGGAATGTAATCAGAATTTAGTAGCCGGACTCCATCCACAAGCCACGTGAGAACCGTGGCAGGAGAGCCAATCACCAACAAGCGCTGATAGTGGTGATAAAGGAGGGAGAGACTAGAAGGAGTGAAGCAGGACAGCAGGCACCTCACCAACGTCTTAGGTACCTACACTCTTAACACCTGACCAACAGCGGAGTCGAATCCCAGGCAGGGTAGGTAAGAGTCTTAAGAGTCTTCTCCCAATATTCATCTTAACGGTGTAATCACAATGGAGCAACAGACGCGAAACGACGTCACAGAAACCTCGGTGCTGATTGGCTGACATCTTTTGTTAGTCGCGCACCTATCTCCAACGATCAGTCCCTGTAACTTATATATCTCCGCCAGCACGAGGTATAATCAATTCACAACAGTAAGCTCGTGTGTACCGATGACTTGACTCACATTAAAAATATCGTCTGGGCAACAACTGATCCAGATACGTGGTTGGCCACATCTTGCATCAGAAACTGGTTAGACATTAATGTATCTGTATCTTATCTGGCCAGTCTCAGATAAATTTTTTCACGCTTAAATGAGCACTTTTGAAGACAGTCTTCTTACAAATAGAATAATTTATTATACTGTAGCTTAAGACGTTAACGTTTGAAATATATTATACATAGATACACACACAATGTAAGTAATAACTGATATGTATAAATTACCAAGTTGCGAAAAGATACGTTTTGGCTGAATATAAAAAGTTAACTAGGTCATCAGAAGTGCTCAGTTTACCGTGAACAGCATATATCTGCCATCTTTTACTGCTACTGTCTTCCATATATTTACTTAAAGAAGAAAATGCTCTTTTAGTGGTAATTCATTTTGTTGCGTAACATTTTCCCCTAAAATATTTCCTTGAAAATTTGTAACAGAGTTCCGATTTAACTGATCAATGACATTGAATGTATGCGAACAAGAAATGACACGCCTCATATAGTAGCAATTTTTATTGATATGTATTATGCTTGCGTCCTTTAACTTCTTGGAGGAAAGATTTTTTCTTGATCCGGATCTTTTGCTCACAACTTAATAAATGGCCTTACAAAATATTTAAATGAATTTAAATTACCCTGTCAATTAACGCCAGTTTTCCAACTTCGGCGGGGCACTCGCTTCCCAAAATAATTACATTCCTACAACCACGCTTCCTAATGGGAACACTATTTTCAATCCATGGAAATTCTTCTTAAGTTTACATCATACCAATCACAATCAAACTCTGCTCGCTTTCGTCTGTACGTAGTACCTCTCTTCATTATTGTAATTATATTTGTAAAGCACAAGGAATTTTCAACAGCATTTCTCTTTGTTTGCTCTCAAATGGATGGCACGTTTATTGATGCTTTGACCTTCAACTCAGTTTCATGGCGTGGATTTCAAATGGTTAATTTGTGTTACAAAGACTAAAAGTCTTGTCTTCCGAGCAATTTTTGAACCTTTGTACGATAGTTTTCGTAAGATACTGGTAATTTGTATTTTAATTATTTGGCATTGAGATCCGTGGTATATATACGCAGAGAACTTGTCCAAATCAACCTCCTTATATTTCTGTATATTTTTATGACTGAACTGGCACTCTGTATAGTAATGTATCCCGTTATTAACCTAATGAAATTAACAGACCGTAAAAGCCGTGCTGCTTCTATTTGAATTCGAACGTTGAAATTAGAAATTCATGGACTCCCCGCCTTTTCATCCCCTTCATATTCGAATTTCAAAAATTGTAATATCATATTTTTATGCGCTTTTGTAAGCTTCAAGTAGAAATTTAATGATTTGCAAATAAAAACGCTACATATTGGTTAATTGGTTTTGTGTATGATGTTGCAACCCTAAAATTTCGTATTTCTATAGTAATACATATATGTTCATATCCAAGAATCGTGGGGGAGATAAATGTTCCGCAAATGAGAGAAACAATTGGAAACATTTTATATACCTACTATAAGTTTCAATTTTTACTTTATTTTTATTAATTTTATTGTTTTAACAACATTTATGCATGTGCGTATGGGACTTCAAAGGATTCAACAGAAATAAAAATTAACTGTGCAATAACATTACTATTTTAGGTAATGAATTTTAGCCGAAGCAGTGTGAAAATTTTGATCAGTTTATTAACACTTTTACATAGAACTGCTTAAACACAAACAATATTTATCTTCATTCTTCTAAAAGCAGCCAGGCTTCTTGCTCTGTTAAATGTATGTCTGACGTAGAACTGCGTAGACGGAGAAAACAAAATTTGTCACCTGAAACAAAGATTGGCAACGTGTTAACCATTTATAAGACGATTTAATTATTGGCATTATTAAATGTTTTCAATATAAAGCTTTTGCAAAGTTTATAATTTATTCCACAAGTTTTCTTTGTGATCGCCTAAGAAGGAATGTAGTAGCGAAGAAAGGGGTCACTGCATTTAATTCCGACATTAGTCGGCAGCTGTTTTGGACAATCATGGAAAGCGTACTAAGGACGTCCTAAACGATCGTTAAGCCCAACATTTTTATCCGGTAAATTCCAATGAGAGAAAAATGCGTCACATACTTTTTCAAACTCTTCAGTTAAGGCTCGGTTTCAGTCGTCATATTGAAATTTATTATTTTTCGCTTTTTTTGGAATTCTAAGAAGAAAATTGTTAAATATGCTATTATACCTCAAATGTTATTAACATTTCGCTACAGTACAGACCTTGCTATTCAGCTGTTAACTTATAATTAGGCCGCAACATGTGTGGCAAATTTATTTTATATTCATAATTTATCCGACAAAATGCGACCTAAGTATACATTACTAGCTCAATTGCAGTGATTTTACTATAGCGCAACGTAAATAGAATTTGCGATATAGTCGCCGATTTAACGTTTTTCCTCTCAGAATTCCAAAAAAAAAAAAAAAAAAAAAAAAAAAAAAAAAAAAAAAAGCGAAAAATAATAATATTCAATATGGCGACTGAAATCGAGCCTTAATAATCGATAGTTTCATAGAAACTAATCATAAACAGTTTAAGCTGATCAGAATTCGTGAGTTTTTCTCTTTAAAATGTTGAACTATTTTATATGAGGCATAATTACCCCGTTTCTTGCCTTGTTTCTAGTCGGTGACTGACAACACTTTCTCGGGGCGAAATGAGCAGTTAAAGAATATTTCATCATCATCATTATGTACTTTAATAGCGTACCCCAGGGCCATCGCAACTCATTTTTCCGCCCTGTGCAAAACATTCTTATCGCCCTCTCCCCTTTTACCACCACTGCAATAGTAAGTAGCAAAATATGGATAAAATAAAGTAACAAGCATATTAGTTAATTAGTGTTATTTACAAGTTAAGGAATACTTTGCAGATAAATTGAGTTAAGAATCATACTACAGGATTTTAATTTTTCAGCCTACCCGCCCGCCCCCGCCGCCAACACGCCACAACTTTTCTACCACCCTGTTTACTCGCACAGTTACCACCCCAAGTTACGCCGGCCCTGGCATACCCTAATATTGTTTATCAACTCAGACAATCATCTCGCCAATTACTCGCGTCTATGAGACATTTCGTTTCGACCCGTCATTTTATGACGTAATATTGAAGACGATGGTGTACCGTACAGAACATGCCTATAATATTTTAAATAATATGCACCAAGATTTTCGTCACAGAAAAAAAAAATAAATAAAAAAGGTTTTGTAAAATTAACAGCATGTACGTTTGTATATGGCCAAACAAGCGTGTAAAACTTGAATCAAGTATTTGGTTGCCTGACAGATTTACTTCTCCTGACAGGAGGGTTAAGTTCAATTAAATATAAAATTTCGTTACAACAAAGAAGGCATTATATTGACGCGTTTTATATATTGCCCAATCAACAAATATTTCGTTGGATTACATACATATTTATTTCGTCATATATAAACTTACTAGCTGTGCTCGCGACTTCGTCCGCGTGGAATAATGTCTTTGGGTAACATTTTTTAATTATTTAGGCTAATTATTTCACAATGTTTTCTGTAAATGTACTCCTGCAACTTTAAGTGTCTGTCCCTGAGCTTTATTAATAGTTATTTTGCTTATATATATATATATAAATACATATATACACCAGGTCCACTTACGCTAACGCTAACTCTCAGTTTAAATTATATAAATACCTATAACTATTTATACTTTATTTTACTTTTGACCATAAACTATTATTATTATTATTTTACACCCTTGCGGGTGAAACATTTACGAACTTCGAATGTCATATTTATTTATATCGAATCAACAGCAATAAGTTTCAAGCTTCTAGCTCTAAAAATGATGATAGTTCCATACAACTTTTCATCCCCCCTTTTCGCATTAAAAAGTAGCCTATGTCCTTCCTCAGGCTCTAGACTATCTGTATACCAAATTTCATTTAAATCGGTTCAATAGTTTTGGCGTGAAAGCGAGGCAGACAGACAGGGCTACTTTCGCTTTTATAATATTATTAGGATTAGGATATATGATAGTCCGTACCAAAGTTTTTTTTGTCTGTGTAACTATCTAAATTAGACACTATTTTCGCCATTTCCACCTGCGAGAAAATAAGCTTAAATGATCACTGGAGGACTAGAACTAGGTATACAATTGCATAACGTTCTTTCAATATAATTTATAAGCTGATATAATTCTCAGGCGTTGAGAAGTTTTCGAATTATCTTCTATCGGCCGAAGCTCTGCACCCCGATCGGTGGCCAGGGCAAGCGGCCAGTTTAAGGGCGTTGGACCCGTAAAAATTCAAAATTTTATATTTGTGCCAAACACTGTTCAACTTTTGCACATCAGATAACATGTCATTTCCCCAAATAAAAAAAATTTAGGTCCCACAGTTTTTGCACAATCACTCATCAAAGTCTCAAAATGGCCATTGCGGTGTAGCCAAAATAAAAAAAAGTAATTAACGAATAAATTAAAAATTACAGGAACTGATAGTTAGTGTATCAATGCATTTTACGACATGGTTGACAAAAGTTAGTTTTGAAAATTTCAGTAGTAGCCAAAAGTCAAAATTATGCAAAAATTTACTCATTTTCATCAATTTTTTAAAAATACAAAAAGTTATCGCTTTGTGTTCACAAAAGTGTCTTGAAGTAGCTAACATCATTAAGAATCAATATGAATTATCTTGTTTCTGTAAGTTAATTATTTGTTATTATTTTGGCTACACCGCAACTGCCATTTTGTGACTTTGATAGGTCATAATGCTAAAACTATGGGACCTAATTTTTTTTATTTGGGGAAATGACATGTTATCTGATGTGTAAAAGTTGAACAGTGTTTGGCACAAATATAAAATTTTGAATTTTTACGGGTCCAACGTCCTTAAGAACCCGTGTCACATATCATGATGAATTTTTCTCAATTCCTTCCTGATTAGACACTTAATTGAAAATATTTAAATAGGGACGTAGATAATGACTCTACCTTTCATTAACGTACAATGTATTCGAGAAATTAAAGTGTTACTGTGAAATAATTAAGCTAATTTAATTTGTAAGATACATTTCTCTCTCACCAAAACAGTTAATAACTCCCAGTACTGATTTCATCCAATAATACGCACCTAATGGAAACATCTAATGTTTCTATAAGGAAGCATTGCTGGTTATTCGTCACATTATTAATATATTAAACTCTAATGAGTATCTTTAACGAAATAGGTAACGCAGCCTCTTAACATGCCAGAGAGGCCGATATGAGTGAAAGTGTCAGTGCTAGAGATTCTGACCCCTAGGAAAGTCTGGAGAGTGATGGGTCCAAAGTTGCCGATGGTGAAAGTAGCAGGCCTCATAGTTCGTATCATCATCATCCTCAACTGCTTGAAGTGACTAGAAGCTTCGGTCCAGCCGCTCTCACAGGCTGCATCCAGCACAGCCCGACTCTGGAAACAACAACGCAGCGCATCCAGCCCTGTGTCTACAAATACCTTCTGCTCATCCTAGATTACGTTATGTTCATAAGTATTTACAAATCTATCAAACAGTGCACTTGTAAGCTAATCTCTCAATTTTTTTTCACTGTTTCTAGAGAATCCGAAAATTCGTTGACAAATTCTAGGAACAATCACATTTCGAACTTCTGTACATGTAAGTTACCTTCGTTGTTGGTCACGTAAATAAACCCAACCTTAAGGGACTCGGAGCTTATAGCGAACACGCCTGAATACACTCAAGAGCAGCAGCCTACACAAGGCTGTGGAGAACAGCCGGCTTGGAGCTGGGCTCGCGAGATTCCTGAGTCTCTGCTTACAACACAGTCTGTTTCGTTAAGTTGGGAATTCCATCCATTATACTGTACTTTTCTATTTTAAGTGGGATTTACTTCTCGTCGACAGCGAATTCATTAGAGATGGTCACGCACATCTTTACACGATGAGAGGATTTCCGTTTTAAGGACTACACTAAATCCGACAGGCACATCAAACGGAAAAACTTCACCGTGGATAAAGATGTCACAGGATACAATGTCACGTATATAAAACCAAAGAATAAAAACTTATTGTAATTAAATAAAAATGCTGAAATTTTAACTAAAAAACTAAACATTTCAATAATTGTTTCTAAACATATAAAAATAATTTATTTTGTGCTTTAACATAGCTGAACTTGTAGCCTACAATAGCGTTATTCACTGTTATTTTTATCCAGTTTGGTAAGTGAGCTGGTTTTAGTGTCGTCCTTAAAACAGAAACATGCACACTTTGGCTTTAACGAGCCATTACGAAAAAACTATGCGAGACAAAAAAATTATAAGAACAAAATTTTGTCACATTTTGTGTCTAAAATAAGAAAAAATATCTGTTACAAACGTAAACATAATAATATGGTAATGAAAAAAGCTGTAGCCACGCCCTTAAGAAATCATCCCATCGCTCGCCTAGAGCAATTTCGGGAACCAATGGCCTGTTCAGGAATATAACCCAGGTCCCCCCGAATTTAAGTTTTGAGATTTACCACCGAGCTACATCACTCCATCTTAAATAAATTACGTAGTATATGGGGTGCAGAACTACGTACAAAGTATTAATTATTGAGGTCCGAGCTTAACACCTGAACAAGTTTTGCAGTTCATAAGCGAACACTTTAGACTTATTCAACATTCGGCTTAAACAGCTGATATAGTACTTAATGTGTGGAAGTTTGTGGACAGTTCTCGCAAACTTTCTTTTTGGGTCCGTCCCTCTTGCATGCGGTCGGATTGATGTATCGTATTCACCGACAGTTTTCTTCGGACTTTGAAGTTTGACTATAATGCCTGGATTTCTTCTCGATGTTCCTTTCTTCCCTTCGTCCATTATATTCCTTTCGTTAGTAAATTCTATTAATTATTAATACCTGAAGAATTACATTACTAAGAAATCAAATTTAACTAACATTTAAGTCGTTGTTTATTCGTATCCGCACAAAACACAGGCGCACATCGCAAGTCAATTTATGGAAACTAAAAATTCCTTTTCAAAATCTGTACGATTTAAAGGGAACTTGAGAAAATGTTGCTAGAATAGTTTCGTTTCCCGCTTCAGGTAACTATTCTGTTCTGTGGCGTTGAAAGGTCACTAATTTATTGAGTAAATTGTGTGTGAACATATATTGCAGTCATTACTTGAACATGCAGCAGGCAAATAGAATACGTCAGACGTCACTTTACCACAAACTTACCTCCCTCGTGTCTTCAGCACTGCCCCAGCAGTAGATGATTACGTGAATCATCGAGCATATTTGCAACTGAAGGATTCCTCCAAAGCTTACGTCTGTCACTGGTGTCTGCAACATGAGAATAATATTGGGTTGGACGTATTTAACATAAGAAGGGACTACGCAGTGTTTGTCAACTCATGCAAGGTCACCAAGAGAAAATGGTTGAGGTGAAGTTAGGGCCTGTTGCTATACCCGAGCAATGTTACAAGGTGTCCGGCAAAATGAGGAAATGTATTCTTTTAAGTGATTATTGCATCCGGACGGATCTTTCCTTACTCTAAAAAGTCCGGCTTTTTAAAGTGGATGACATTTTACAAGAATCATAAAGTTTTAGTTTTCTTTTCGTATCATACACAACTGCATGCTGAATTTGTAATCTATGGAGTTAGAACCTGCATAAACAAGCAATGTTTGATTCCATTGAGCGTAAGGATTATAAAAGTTTATGACTTTTTAAAACTTATGTTGACAACTTTGTGGAATGTGGTAAAATATCTATAGGAATGTGTACATTTCGTGTGTCGTTTATTGTACTTTTGAAGATAATTAAATGAAACTCCCGTCTTTTTATGAAATTCTCAATGAAGGTGAAACTTTATTTACCCAATTAGCTTAGTGTATTGTCCTTCTATATAATTAATTTACGTTTCAGGAATATATTCACGGTTCATCTTTTAGTGAAATATTTTCCTTTCGCGAAGCAAATGTTCTTTTCTTTTATCGTTACTGTTTGGTAACCTTGTACTAATAGAAACGCCTGTTTCACCTGCCGGCCTGAAGAATTGATGTGGTAATATAAGATGGAGATGGTGCAGCCAAGAAATGAAGGTACGGAGAAAACGAGATATCCCCGAAAAAAAAACTGTCGAACAAGTACATCGCCTGGCACAATTCACACATGCGAGTCTACATCGCTGGAATTCGAAGCCTGATCTCTTTTGATAGGAGGCGAGCACTCTAACCGCTGCACAAACCCCAGTCTTTGCTCAGCAGCATGAAAATATTTTTAACTGTTATATATGTAACGGAATTGTAGAGACAGCAAAATATTATCTATTTCAGCGGAGTGGAATACAAAGTCCTGTGGAGGATTGTGGACAACAAAAGAAAAGTTACTATCAGGCCGCCATCTCCAACACAGAACTTGGAAGACCCTCATGTTTGAGGATAGGAATGAAAAATTGTATATTTAATTTGAACAAGTGAGGTATCTGTGACCATGAACAATGTGAATGTGGGGCAAGGCAGGATTCTAAACACTTGTTGGCTTGCAGTGAACCTTGCGACATGGAAAACTTTGTACAGGGAATGCCCGTGCAGTTCTGACAGTTGAAGTTGGACATTTACAGTGCGAATTTCTTTCAGTCTTAAAAATTAGATTGTAGTGATACGATTGCAATTTTTTTTTACTCGGACATGTAAATAAATACGTGGTCAACATTACGGTGCTGACTTGCCAAGACCAAGTCGATTGTGACGATGGTCATTTTAAATAGATTGTCCACCACCATCACGAAAATAATCGGTGGCAGCAACTCGTTGAGGTCAACGATGACACTGCACAGAATCCGTACAAAATTATTTCATTAAGCAAAGTCTTCGAAGAAATATTTCAATACTTTTCTATGACCAAAACAGACTATAGCATACACTGTTGTTAGATGCAGTTAGCAGACAAACGCCATATTTTCTACAGGAGAGTCCGGAAGGAGTGTGTTAATGTTGCGTGGTGATAGTATAGCTTGTGAAGATGTAAGTCAGTTGTCAGTTTGTCCATAAAGTGAATATGATGGGAGTAAATCAAATTCAGTTTAAAAATTTCATTCCTTCAAATAAATAAATAATAATAATAATAATAATAATAATAAAACTTTGGTCTTTCTAAGCTTCAATGCTTTGACGCTCTTGACATTGGGGTAGCTTAATATCAAGACGCACTTTATTTTCTATTTAAATAAAACATAATTTATAGTCGAATGCATTACTCCAGGTATCACTTAACGGACGAATCAAAAACACATTTTCGGATTATTTTCTTTATAAGCTATCACTCCGAAAAATTAAAAGACGCCGTTCTGACTCAACCTGTAGTCTGCAAACAACTTTTATAAGTTTTTCTTCTCAGTTCCTCAGTCGGTAATGTTTTGTGTTCACAAGAATACAAGGGAGTATAATGGTATGGCCTTTCACTACTTCGATTCTATTTTGACTTTCGGCGTGGAGCCTTTCAAGTTTTGCACGCGGGAAAATTGGTGAACGTTGTTGTGAAAGGGCAGATTTACTCAGGAGGGAGCTCCCGTTTGTTTTTCCTCCGCCTTGGCATTCAGCTCTTTATCCACCCGTATTCTCACCTCACTTTCGATTGAAGTACCGGCTGAAAAACGGTCGTGTGTCTCTGTGGGCTACGCCACATGGATCTACATTATTTATGTATACAGGTGTTACGATTTGTAGTTAACCAAAACCATGTAAGAAATTCTAGTACAGACTAAGAAAAACGGTTGTACAACGTTATTAAACTCT
Source organism: Medauroidea extradentata (assembly GCA_003012365.1). Classification (NCBI taxonomy): domain Eukaryota; kingdom Metazoa; phylum Arthropoda; class Insecta; order Phasmatodea; family Phasmatidae; genus Medauroidea; species Medauroidea extradentata. Next base: position 17,215 of record PNEQ01014165.1, read on the forward strand.
ATCCATTATTTATTTCTTTACTTGCAAGATTAAAACGTTGAGAACAGAAGGAAAATAATCCACACTACAATACTTGCATGTTGAAGCAAAGCAGAAAACAAATCAAGTACTCGTTCGGTAAACTGAGAACCTTGAAACTAGGGCTGTTGATATGTTTGCACCTTTTTGTAGCTGTTAATTGTTCGTCACATTAAATCGGGAACCACATGGAGCAAAACGAATGCTTAACACGTGCAAGATGCGGGGCCGCGGTGGCCGAGGGGTCAGACCATTCGCCTCCCACGAAGGCGATTCTGGTTCAGTTTCCGGCGGGGTCGGTCCCCGGATTTTCGCACGTGGGAATCGTGCTGGACGATGCCGTTGGTCGGCGGGTTTTCTCGGGGATCTCTCGTTTCTCCCGCCATTTCATTCCAGCGCTGCTCCATACTCACCTCGTGTCACCCCTCACCAGCGCTAAAGACCTCGCTGTTAAGCGATGACCAAAATCTCTCACTCACTCACGTGCAAGATGCCAACCTTGTTAAAGAAATTCTTTCGCATGCTGTTGCAAGACGTACATCTTGCGCGAAGTGAGATAAAATGGCATGTATAATTCTCAAGATAGTGTTGCACTAAATGAGTGATCGTATTAATCGTTATATACCAATTTTTTGACCTAATCATAGCGTTGTAAATAAAATCATAATCTGTGGTTTGCGCAAAGAGATTCTAGGAAAGCAATCATTATCTTCAATACAACACTCCATTTTGTTGAATCCATTGTGAGCTAAATTTTCAAAATATATACGTTTATTATTGGTGGGATTGCTTCTGCGAAGTTGAAGTAAACTTCACACGTATTTAGTTTCAGACAGTATGTCTACAGTATTTAAGAGGGCTATCAACTTATACTGGAAAAAAGAAATATTATTGTACTGTATATATATATATATATATATATATATATGTGTGTGTGTGTGTGTGTGTGTGTGTGTGTGTGTGTGTGTGTGTGTACTCGTTTCACACGACACAAAATTTTAAGAACAATATTTCGTACAGAATAAATTTTGTGTCATGTGAAGACAGCTCAAGCGATTAATCGCGTAAAATTTTCGGAGAAAAGCCAGGAAATGCACGTTTACCATATTCTCGTTTTGGCGACATCTGGTGTTTAACCAAAGTGCAACAATTACATTTAATTTGCAGTTGGATGAAATTTTTTTCAAGTACTGCCTATATTAGTCTTTTTGTCACTTCTACATACGTTTACCTCACATAAAACTAACACTGATATTGAACCCAGAGACATTTAATGACGCACTCGTCTTTCTACGCTGTGGAATTATTTGAAAATATGTAAAAGTCAAAATGACAACGTGTTCTTGATTTAAGGTTCATAAAACAAACTCGAACTGATTTAGGTCTAAATGTTACCCGCAGAGAAAAAAAACTGAATAATACACGAAGTTAAATTTTTGTACTCTGCATGGTAAAGCATTAAATTATGTACACCATCTTTAATTACATTACAAAAATAAAACACAAAGACGTGAGCTAAACTGAAAATTGTCAATAGCACAAGAGAAATATCTCCCCCCCCCCCCCAACACACACACACACACACACCACAATTTTAATTTTATCACACTGAGCCTCGGAACAATAGCAAGTTTTTTGCTTACAAAGATGAGAAAGTGCTTATTACCTTCTAGAAATCTATGGATTTCATATAACGTGTTTGCGATTATTTTTCTCTTAAAAGAATCGCTAAAAAAACTCGCTTCTGTGCATAGTTGAAGACTACAAATGCGTGTTACTTATCTTAATCAGCACCCACTAAAATTATTTGGATGAGTACCCAGTACCTCTAATATTTCAGTCATTTCAATGCAATTATCGTGTATTAAAATTAACAGAATATGTTATACATGGAAATGGAGAACTAATGATAAAATAATACGTCGATAAGAAACCACACTTCTTTTTTCAAGTTGGCTCTTGGAAATTTTCTCATTTTGACTTCTACCCCAACAAATTTTTGAGCACCACCAACAATTTTTAAATGTTCGCCGCCTTGCTTCTGTGTACAAAATCTTACGAGGCGGAAACACATTTTTAGACACACTAAACAATAGTTTGTAAATTTACCAGACGTGCGTATAGGAGCGCTAAGAAAGTAGGTATGGTAGAATAGTCTCCCAGACATCCATGGTAGGCACTCCTAACCTTTTTATAAAACAGTCAAATGTATACTGAAGTTACCAGACTTGTATCGTAACAACTGTAAAAGTTTGCATATTTGCATTAAGAAGTATGGTAACTGTACCATACTGCGTCTGGGATAATAACTTCCTAAACATTCAAGGAAGTTTTTTTTTTCAGTGAGATATATGGTAAGATATTTGTTTGTTTGTTACAGTGGGACTTTATAATAACCATAAACGTGTTTAAGGATATATGCCATTGTATCCAAAAACCCTACATTCTTATTACAAAGCACTGTTACATTAAACATTCAAAGATCTCATCAATGTCGAGTATGGGCCCGGTATGTATCTATCTGTAAGAAATCTTAAAATAAGATGATCCTCCTCGCGCAGTATTCGAACTATTTGAGTTTCTTTCGCAAATGTTCCAAAAGGTCTTACAATAAAATCACCAGTCAGCAGTAAGGAAGCTCAAAAATTTGCTCTAAAGATAAGCCATAACCTCCTAAATGAGAAACTAGCATTCCTCCAGTGCCGAAAAGGTAAATAATGAAATATCGGTCACAAAGGCTCGAACTTCAATCAGTGCTGAGTGCTAAGGATTTCAAGAAAATCCATTAATCTATTTAAAAAAAAACATAAGCTATGGTGTACGTCCATAAGCCCAAAATTTCTCATTAGAAAGATGATAGTTACGAACCTCAGGATCTTCTGGTGGTGCTTGATGCACTGCAACATCATTTTGATCCTTGCAGTTTCCTCGTTACCTAGCAGAGGCTTATGTGATTCGCCTTCTTCAGCAGACGACTCTAGGTGGATCATGGAGGTGGCCCTCAACGACACGCCAAGTATGTGGAACTGGCAGCACACGTGTAGGCTGAGAGCGACGAACGTTGAGTCGTAGAAGATGTAGTAGAAGCTGCAGGAGATGAAGCCGGCCGAGGTGAAGAACTGCACGACGAAGTGAGTGGTCACCAGGTCTTGCTCTGTGCCGAGCAGCGAGGCGAGCAGCACTGTGCCGTTGCTGACATTCAACCAACATTCACTTCTTATTTTAAAGTTTTGTGTCTATGGTGGTGTTCAGTTACAATCAATATTTTTAATAAAATTTTTTGACAAACACCTAGTCTTAGACAGATAGGTATAGCCACGAATTTGTGGCGAAAAGATTTTTACACAATTTGGGTCTTAAGTGCACATCCTTAGCTCTGCTTCATGGTTATTGGCAGCGTGTCTATTCAGACACGTTTCTTGTTCCTTAGTTTGATTGCGCTGTTCAGAATAAGGTTATTGTGACACAATCAATCTGTGATTTTCTAGTAGAACCCCAAGATAAGTGAGAAATAAAACATCTAATCACTGACCATGAAGCATGTCTGCTGATGAATATTTAAAGCATTTGTTAAAAAGAATTTCAAGGCTCAATGACTCATTAATTTTTTTTGTCTTAGAAGTATGTTTCAAAGTACGGTAACTTCAAGAAAAAAATAAAAAAATTACAAGCTTAAAAAAAATTGGCATGGTAGGTGTTTGTAAATTGCCCATCCTGACATAACTGTTACATTTAGAATTATTTGCTATGAAGAAGGAGAATATTCTGAAAACAGCAAACAGAAATAATATTTGTTCAATACACAATGATAGTTAAATTTTTGTATGTAGCTGTTCATAACCTAATATTAAAGTTTCATCCACCGAAATTTAATACAAGAAGAAAATGCTCGTTGTTTTCCTACTAAGAAGAACGTAATCTTACATGCAGATCGCTGACGTGCACCAGGTCCATGACCGGCTCCAGCAGGTAGGACCCTTGTATCCCCATCCCCACCGTCAACCATATCTTCAGGAAGACAGTCGCCTTCCTCTCGCACTCGGCCACCATCCGCCTGTAGCCATAGTAACAACCTGACACGAACCTCTACTACTGGGATCCTGAGTGCATACAGTGTTTCTCACAGCTGTCGATGTCAGACAAACAGAACCTGACACAGCAAGGAGATCTTTGGGCTAAGGAACCTTTAAATCTCACCATGCCAACATGAACCCCTCCCTAGTTCTGTAGTCTCTTCGGCAGCATGCTTATCGCGTCTGATAAGTGTTGTAGTGATTATGGCCACAGTTGTGCCCAAGGAGGAAGATCTAGGTTAGTATGACATAGCAAATAATCAATAGGTAAACAAGCCACAAAACGACACATTATGTATTGCTTCATATCATCTTATTCAGGATCCAGCTAACTATCGTATATTCATTTAGTCATAAATTATCGTTAACTGTTTTTAAATAGTGGCAAAAAGTTAAATGGTAATATACTGCATCAATCGAGATCAGAGTTTTCATACGAATTACTATCATTATTGTTTTACCCCTCCCCCAAAAGTAAGAAAATTATTAGTAACTTTATGAACTTATGTAGAGCAAATCACATTATTTAGTGCCAAAAAATTAATATGAACTATGGATTTCATAGTTCTTTCCACATTGGTTAGAAAAGTTATTGTGCTTAGTAACAAACATTGGCATATTTCTTCCAATTACCTTAGTCTAGGATGGGGTAGTCATGTAACTAAATAGTAATGAATTTCACAACATTGTCTACAGTGATACACTTTTTCACAACTATGCTTAAATACGGCCGCATATTATCGTACTATTTATTCGAAGTAGAAATTGTCATATAAATTTGAATTTCACAGTCCTACGTCAAATTGTTATAAAATGATCGAAAACTTAGCTCATAAAATGTGACATACAATATTTCATTCTATAGTCTTATTCGGGTATTGGTAGTCATCTAATTTCCAAATCAACAGTTTCATGTCAATTACTTAGAAAATTATTGATACCTACAATTTTACACTCACATAGAGGACAAATCTCGTCATATTTACTTGTTAGTTATCGACTAGTTATCTAGTGATACTCCTACTCACTCACTCATCAACGCACAACCCAAACTGCTAAACCTGGAGTCATGAAATTTTGAGGGTATCTCTCCCTCACGCCGTAGTCACCCACTAAGAAGAGATTTGTCGAAATTCGAAAATTAAGGGGAGTGAAGAGAGGTTAAACGTGTTTTCTATATATTCTATATAGCGCTTAAACCTGTTGGAATTTAGAGGTTTTGTTTACTTCAGAATGAAGCGTACAAAAATGCATACTACCTGATACTTCAATTTTTCGAAATTCGAAAATTAAGGATGCAAATATTTATTTTAACAAGTGGTCAAATTATGTAAATGTGCCAATATGAGATTATCACTTTACTGTCAATATAGCTTATACGCGAATAACTTTCGAGTTCACTAGTCTGTAGACTGCTGGCCCACCTATCTAATAAACCCCTAAAGATGACCTGCATTTTTTGTATTTTGTAGTATAAGCGCGAAAATCTATCACCAACTAATATAGCCTCCGTTGATGCATTGGTTATATTCGTCCCGTCAAGACGGCCCAGGTTCGAGTCCCGGCAGATAGAATCACTGGTTTGCCGTATGTTGGATACGTAACGGAAGTTGCCGTTAACCAACGGGTTTTCTCAGGGCACTCCTGTTTCTTCCGCCCTTAGTTTTCTGTCGCTTCTTAATCGTAGGGGCCATTCCGTATCATCCTTAGGGTCCGGCACACACTTACAGGCGCTAAGTCAGATCCTCGTGTGTGATGCCCTGTCCTCAGGTACCCTCCCCATACGCAATTTATTTACCATCTAGTCCCTGTAAAGCTTATCTTGCCGAGCAGTGGTATACCTGGACATGTGGTTGTGGTGGTCGGACAAGACGAGTGTCTTCTGGAAGCGACCGAAGACACTGCGGTAGTCGTGCGACTTGAGGACCACGTAGACGGCGCAGATGAGCTGCTCGACGACTGTGAGGATGATGGTCACACTGCCGATGGCGAATGTGCAGGAAAACTGCAGAATAGCGACACCTGCGGAGGCTGGCATCAACAGGATGCCGAGGAGGAGCCTGAGTCGTGTCAGTTGACCACCATCTTCTGGCCACTGCAGCAGGCGCAGAACCTTCAGCGGCACTATGTCTGCATTCATCGTCTCTCTCAGCTCTTGCATCTTCAACAACTCTTCCTATTCTGTTAGCGCGGTTTACTCCCTGCTATGGAACAATAATAACTGGTCAAACACAGGGTAAATTTTAAAATGTAGTTGCACACCCACCAACTGTACGAAGCAATGAAGCTGTTATTTGGCGACGCAGAAATTAACATGATGATGGTTGGGGGCTGGGTTGAACTGCAGGCTCAAACCCTTGAGGCGCGACTTGGTGAGACCAAAACTGCGGTGGTTCGTCATTGTCTTCCGCAGGATAGGTATGAGGGGACAACACAATATCCAGTCCTGGACCCGGGGACATAAGTGTAGATTTCCCTCACCAGCTGGAAATTGAATCCGAGACCCTTGGCCCATCGGCTAGTATAGCTCTAACCACTGAGCCAATGGTCAATTGGATATGACATTGCCTTTATAAAAATACCACTGGACAAAGATCAAACGATGCACTATTGACAATAACAGATGAATATCGATCTGTCCCTGCAGAGGCTCTCCAGGTGTTAGATGAAGCACTACCATTAAAATAAAAAAAGGACAGATCGCCCTTAAGTGATGAGACAATCGCGTACTAAACCAAAAAGAAGAGCAGAGCAATTTAACGAAGTGACAAGGCCGACGAATTGAATCGGACGAAGGCAGATGGATATATGGAGTCCTGCCACATATCCATCAATCAATAACCAGTACATTCATACGATTGAACCACGACAGTGTTCAACTGGCCACTGAACACGTGAACTGTAAGGCAAAGTTGCTCGAGTTTAGTCTAGGTAAATCAGCTCTTTGTGAAGTGTTAGTAACCGACGCCACGGTGGAATATGTAATAACTAAATTGTACTTCAAAACACAAGACGTATTGGAATAGCTTAATCAGACACTGAATGACAAAGGCTTGTTTTTCAGTCTAACCAATGAAATGTGAGTTAAAAATATTCCCAAGAAATGGGTTGAGTTTTCTGGCATTAGGCTAAAGCACAAATGCAGCATATCTAGGGATGATGATTTATCTTGAGAGTAGTTGACTGTTTTCCTAGGTTTCAGTATAATACACGCTGTAATTTTCGACGCTTTTCTCTCGTGACTGATGAGACTCTGACTGGGGAAATACTCATTCTGGTGCGCTATAACTGAACGTCTGTAATTCGGCTGTAAACAGCTAGACCATGCCACACAACCGTCGTACAATCATACAAGGCGCAGAACGTTACGATGATTTGGAGAATATGTTGGTAGAAAAGATTCTCGCAATTTCCCACCGTACCCTATCATTATACATAAAGCTACCAATATTTTAGCGCCCATAGGTAGACCTCTGCAAGAAGTGCCAGTGTGCAGGGAGCAGTGTAACCTAGTATACGTGGGCTTATAACAAGCCAATGTGTAGGTCTGCATACTGGATAACACCATTGAGCACCGCGATGGTTACTACACGGGTCGCAGTCATGTAGTTCAGCTTGTCACAGTGTTTTAGTTCCGCGGAGTTGACGGATACGGTATTGGCGTGCGGGGAAGTACGTGCTGAAAGAATATTGTTGTTGTAGGTACCACACACGATGCTAAAATAAAGGCAGCAGTCTAGTTTGGCTGTTAGTACTATCTAGAATTGTGCTCATACAGAACAGAATAGATTGTTTTGTCGACAAGCATACTGGATTGCTGTCCCTATTTTAACAGGAGTACAGCTACAATTCTTTCCTTACAAACTAAAGAGGCATTTTGGACATACGCCATTGCTGCAATCGGTGTGTCACAGAAAACCAGAGAATATACACAAGACAAGCAGGCAAGTAAACAACCAAAAGTACTTTGTTTACAGCTGGCAAACATTAGTAAACAAACGCAATTCCGCAAGGAATTCAGTTAGTGAGTTACTATAAACCAAACAAAAAAATTAATAAACACATACGAGCACCCAGGCACCGAAAATAAGCCAAGAAAAATGCATATGTTTACTTATGGTTGCCATCTGCAAACTAAGTATTTTTGTTTGTTTACTTTCTGTCTATGCGTATTATCTGGTTTTCTATGACACACCATTTTCTGCAATATCATATGTCCAAAATACTTCCTCAGTTTGTAACTTGTCCTCATTGCAAGAATCGTTTAAAAATAACAATGCTTTTCTTCTCAGTACGCCGAACTTCTAGCGCAGCAGTCCTGTTGTACCGGCCAAGAGACCATACCAGATGACAGCCGACACCCGCCAGTGGAAAGGGCGTAAATTAAAAAAACTCTTTATTTAACACTGTACAATTAATATAAATATCAAGGCTGGATTAACGTAACAACCGTGATACTCTCAGATATAGAATTACTATAGACCAGGAAATTTTGTGAGTTTGTTTGTGTAAAAAAAAAAAAATTCCAAATGCATTTTCACATGCGTTACTTTTGCGACTGGCCCGTTGATAACGTAACTCGTCCTTGAGAACTTTTAACCAATAGCCTACCTTCGTGAAAATACTGACTGGCGCAGCAGCCAACGAACAAGTAGCTGAAGACTTCGTGTACGCAGGACCTTGGAGTCCGATAAGTAGGTCGTTGAAAGCACATTTCCGTGTTTCTAAAGTATTACTAACGTCCTCACACAACACACGGTTTTGGAGCGATTCATAATTAGATCGGAAATTTAACTTGTCTACGAGCAGACAAACAATAAGAAATTATTTAAAATATCTTCAAATATTTTAAAATTAATGACGCCGTTGGAAATCTCGGACACCTTAAAATAACGAAAATAAATAATAAATAAATCGACATTTCGGAAAATGTGCATTCACTTTTTATACTCATTCGTAGAAAACAGTACTTCAAACTAACGTATTTAAAAAGAAACCCAAATACCTTTAAAAAATAACTCATTCGTTTTTAAGAAATAAGTATGGGGTACAGCTTTAAACATTAATTTTTAATTAAAAAGTAACATACATTATTAGCTGTTCAATAACTTCTTAATCAATAGACAATTTAAATTACTTTGATCAATACTGTAGTATGTTGAAATGTTTTTAATGTATTCTGAACTACGTGTGTATTTTGGATTACTAAACAAAAACAAAAGCGGCGAATGACAGTGTAGTTAAAAATAACTAACGAAATATGAAGATTGTAATTATAATTGAAACTAGTCACCCAGCAAATTTTATACATTGAGCGTCTGACGCCGGTGAAGTTGAACAGCTCATTTTTATAATTGACGAAACATTTCAGTATTTAGCAATAAAAAATCGGGATGTGAATCGGTGCGTAAAACTAGAATTCTTAGTCATTTTATTGCAATAAATATTTGTAAATGGCTAACATCGTCCTTACTCATCGACTCTGACTCGTTTATCGAGAAGACCAGCAGGTAAGCCATGGCCATTGTACGTCTTGCTTCTACAATAACTAGCAAACCTCACAAAACTAGTTAAGCAGACGAACACACAAAAAAAAATTTATTCATAGCTCCATTATGCTGGCTGCTGGCCAGGTCACCGAGAGACGTGCAGATCTTCAGCTGAAGAAAGTTTGTTAGAAGACTGCTCAACGTTTGGTAATGTCTTCGTAGGTGTAGCATTCTAAGTGCATAACACGCGTGTATGCTCATTTTAGGTCCTCCATTAACTTATAAAGCTTATTTTCTCGCTAGGGATTTTGCAAAGCCTTTTAGGTATAACAATCTTATTGTCAATTCTTATAAAATAAAGGCGTAGTCATGTACAACGTACACATACATTTGATATTACATCATAAAATGATATTCTCAATCGTGAATGTGTCATAGCAGCGAATTATCGGCGAGAAAATGGCACGCCATTTCTGTTACTTGCGCGTAGAGGCTAGGGTGAGACGAAATACGTTTGCTTGAGCAACACCGGCTTGGTTTAGGTCGCTCTTAGTGCTTCTGATTCATAGGCCTAGGACTTCTAAAATACAGCCGACCAAGCTGCTACCTCAAGAGTTTATATGTATATATGCAAAACCGCTGAAAGTATTCCCTCTTAGTTTGCCGACGAAAAGAACACACACTCTAAACTGTGCCACTGTAATTTTAAAATTACAGCATGCTTATTAGACACATGATTTTAGGGACAGTCAAAATTTTTAAAAACAGCCCGGCTTGGGGGGGGGGGGAGTAGACTGTTGTAACGTCAGGAATACTACCCAAGTCATAAAATGTAATAGGCCCTACTAGAAGCATTCGTTGATTTCAAACCATCCAAAAATAAAACTGTATGTAGACCTCAAAGTTTTGTAGTGGAAATACTTCGAAGAAAACACTGCGCCACGAATACAGGTGATGCGGTTCCCGTCGAGCGTGGCAGCCTGACCCTTTTCGCATCCCGGTCATCGCCCTCAAACGCGGAAAGTTACATCCTGTACGTAGGCCTCGTATGTCCGTAACGTAGACATACGCGTTCGCGTTAAAAGCGTGTCGATTGTGCCTCGCGCATTTCCTGTAGATGCGCAACCCAAACCATAGTAGAGTATTGTCGGTTGCAGATCTTGCAGGCGCTGGTATCAGACCTTTCCCACAAGCGCACGATTATACGCACAGCGGTCAGGGACTTTCGCTTGGGCAAGGCAGTCAGTGCTTATATCACTTTTCAGAGCGTATTGTACTCAGACAGATATACAAACTTAGGGGATCTGCGAGTCAGTGGCCATTTTGCATGATGGATGCTTGGAGATGTGCGAACAATAAGATCGATTCTTGCTTGCTAACCACTTATCTCACCACCCTTAGAGGGTAAGACGCACAACTGAGATGCAGTATTCTCGTAGGTGACTCAATTGAATGTGACTGTATTCAGTGACCTTACATTTTAATACCCGAATAATAAGAATTAAAGGGTGATGCGTGACTAAAAAATGTTTGCGTGTAGAAATTCAACAGCCAAAACTGACACGAATATCTGCCGCTTTCACTCTCCCAAAATAGACATGTGCACGATAAACAGAATCTGAAAATGGGAAATGGTAGCGGTGCGTTTAACAGTTCTTCAACACATTTCTTAAACTGACCCATGTAAGCACGTAGTATGGTTTTGATTAAAGCAGTGTTTTCCTGTGAATCTGCACAACTATAGGCGAACTCATCTACCAAGCGTTTGCAATTCTATGTGGTATGTTAAAAACATCCTGTACGTCACGAAACTACTCAATTTGTTTTCAAAATACATAGCTACGCACATAGAGGCCATGATGCTCTAACACACTAGTCAGAGGCATCCTGATCAGTCCTTATATTCCGTTCTCTTGTGGCGCAAAATAACCCTTAAGAAAGACGCCTGAAACTAGAATTGAATGTAAGCAATGTACTCTCAGTCACTAATACCCTCTTTCTCGTACTGTCCTCGCAAAGAGCGCGTTCATACATACATACATACGTGTACATGCATAAATACAAAAATGATAGATAAATACTTGTCGTGATGTGTGTCACAATGCAAGACAAGATTTAGAGTACAAGTGACGAAGTGGGAACTCAGGTTCATTTTAGAAATAAGATTTTCTTGTATTATGACACACATTGCAAAATAATAGTAGTTCACACATTAATTTTATATATTTTATATATATATATATATATATATATATATATATATATATATATATATATATATGGAGAGAGAGAGAGAGAGAGAGAGAGAGAGAGTGAGAGAGAGAGAGGGTGGAATGTAAATGGTGGAAAAGCTCGCGGGTGTAGGTAACCAGAAGTATATAAAGAACAATTAATATAGAAACCATCCTCTATTACTATTATCAATAGTAGCGACGTGCAGCCACAGTGAAGGTTGTATTTATTAACATGTGAAGTGACGATAAATCGGCATCTACTATGAATGGAACATTAAACTTCTGGATTCAGTTCAATGTTGCACGCAATTAAATTGTGCCAACCTCTATTTTTTACACGGAAGGGTTACTTACTCCCAACAATTAATTAACTTCATTTTATTCAAGGTCTTAATTGTTTTATTAATTTGTAAAGCAATATAATGTTGACCTCCCTCCTTTAAAGGCTTATATAGCCCATGGGAGATTAGTATTATTCGTCCCTTTTTTCGGTCACGAATTGCGCATCCTAGTTTGTACAAATGTTTCCCAGACATTTTACTTAAATATGGAACACGCATACAGTGCATAGTGGCACTCACAGTTACTGAATTTACTTGCACACCTTTGATATGTAAGCATGCGTAAACACGAAGACATTTAGTATAGTCACAGTGCAGATAATACGCTAAAAGCTTTGAACATAACACAATATCATACATAAGCAATCTAACACACAACTATTCAAGGAAGAATGGTATAAGTGTGTGTTAGTTCAATTGAAAACATCAAACACCCCTACCTGGCTCGTTTTGTCATATGCACTAGCAGTACTCAGTCTGTATAGTTGTTTGAGACACATTTTGTTCAAAGGAATCAATTTTTTGTATACGCCTGAGGTTCTCAAAATTAATTATATTGCTAAATAAAACAATATGACTTGCTCCAAATGGAGAACTATCTATTGCAGCAATTTCTTTGTCATCATGTAGACTAATGAGACGCAGAACTATTTGTCAATTATGTATGACACATTAATGTGAAAAAACGTTCACGGTGGACGCGCCTTTGTCAATGAGAAAGAAAACGAAATGTGAATTATTTTAAGATACCGATCTACCAAGAAATTACTATGGGCAAGTTACAGGGTTACAGGTCGAACAGTCAGTCTTTTTCCAGGTACAGTTTACGACTAAGTGGTTCTTTTACTGCAGCATTCTTCAGATATTTAAAATTCATGGAATCGTGTGTGTCCTATAATCAGACAATTTAACTGTGTCGTGGTGTTTGCCTTGATGTCACCAATTCTGAATCCAAGCCAAGAAAAAAAAAGGTCACAATTTAATTACATGATTGATAGTGTGGAGCTACTCACTTAATAGAGTTTATGAAAATAATTTTTTGTTGATTGCGATTCAAAACGATTTAAAATTTGCATTCTAACGTCATTTGTTTTAAGCAACGGGTTCATGTATTAGCATTAACAAAACCAATCAAATACCTCAGAAGGGTTTAATTCCGAGGCGTATGCTACTGCTTCCATAACGTAAATGTAAACGAGCATAGAATTCAGAATTGACAAAGATAAGGTCAGCATTCAGCGCCAGACGAAATAATTTCTTGTTAAACCGGAAGTAGTTCAACATGCGTCATCTGGCTGGCGAAATCAGTCATTATTTAGGGAGTAGATAGTGGCATATACAGGATTTAATTTCGTAGAAAGAGAAACGGCGGGGGGGGGGGGGGGGG